>ML824280.1:95293-105346 GCA_009831015.1 Picea engelmannii | reverse complement strand
ATATAGATATATATATCTTTTTCATTTTCTTCTTGGTTTGAAGATTGTGTTTCTGCATCAATAGCTAGGGATAAGTCTTTTTGTTCATAAGTTTTTTGCAGTTCATTTAGCGCATAAGTAGCTCGTAGTCGAGCGAAATTCCTTTATGTTTGCTACATGAAATCTTAGAAAAATTGAAAAGAAAAAGAAGTCTTTCTTTGTGAAAAGTTGTTGATTTTTGCATTCAGTAAAAGTCTTTTGTTTCCATCTTTTTTCATTTGTTTTTGCTTTGAGTCTTTACACATCATCAGTTTCACCTTCATACCCCGTTACATAAAAAATCCCATAAAAGCAACGCTAATTTAAAATCTATTAGACTTTTTGTTTGTAGGGTTCATACACTAGTTCAGGACTAGGTTGGAGAGGAAACTCTCCAAGGACACTCAAAACCAAACATTGGAGTCTGTGATAGGGAGTGTAGAAGTCCAGTTTCGTGGAAGTTATCCGGGACCCCCCTCTAAAACAGGGGATAAACACGAGGTCGCGTGAGGAAAGGTAGCAGAGATAACCCCTCCAAAGCCGGACCAAGCGTAGTGGAGAACACATATCGAGGGCTTGTTTTGGGATTTTGTCGTTTGCATTTTCCACGGGGCTTCGTGGGTCTCGAATCCGTTCGAGTTACTCAGTTGTCTTCTGGACCATTTGCTCTCGATACCCTTGACAAGTTTCAGGCTTGATACCCTGCTCATTGTGGTCTACCCGACTATCGACTGTACTCGCCTTGTGACTGTTCGCGTGCTGGCAAACTAGTTGCCAATCTTTTTAGGGACATACACAAGTGACTGCGAGGGTATACCGTGGTACCTAGGATAGACATTGGGCCATGCTTTGCGGAGTATACCTGGAGGGTTCTTCCATTTTTGAGTTGCACTTGCACCGGTAAGTTTCTCTAGTGTTGGTTGTTGTAACTGTTCTTCAAAATAGTTAGTGATTGCTTGTCTTATCTCTTAGGGGCTTCTTTTTTAGTGAGTGTTACTGTTTGAACATGTAGAATACCTTAGCGTGTCTTAGATATTCTCACATAGTGGAGGATCCTGAGCTCTGTCGGTCACGAAGGCTTCTGGGCCTACCACCGGTTATACTGGAGCCACCCTCGCCACCATTGAGGCAGAAGTTAGACCAACAAGGGTCTTTCGAAGCAACCGGGTTACAAACCATTATGCCCAAACAACTCCCAGAGGACTCAACCGCCAATCTTGGCTCGGTTGAAACCCCAACCATTGATACTTGGCCATCGGTCAGTGTACCAATCCAATTTTACGAACGCCTGTCAGTGCCTCACACAGCTATGGAAACAAACGTTGTTACTTCCTCTGGGAATTCTTCCATTCCCACCACCATTTCTACCACAGGAGAAGCATCTCCTAACTTTCTGTCATCAGTCCGGGCCACCATGGTATCGACCGCAACTACGTCGCACAGTGGACCGACCCCATCTATCGCGGCGGCCACAACTCTCTTTACACCTAGTGCGACAAGCTCTCCGTTCTCGTACGGTATGCCTAGTTTGGGCACAAGTCCTGCACTCACTCACTCCACTTTACAGACTTTGGGTTTGGGGGCAGGGAGCTCTAACGCTACTTTGCAAGGTCAAATTGGGGGCATTCCTGTCCCATTTAACGCTTTTCCTTACGTTGTAGGTCATATCTCTCCTTCGTCTCCTTCGCTTGGTGGTTTGCATCAACAGTCCACCGGGCAACCTGCACACACGAGTTCATTTGGAGCCAGGAGTCAAGGAACACCTATGCGAACTCTGTCAGTAGTTTCGTCATCATTTGTTTGGAACGAGACGTTTGGTAACAACACTTTCGCATCCAGTTCTTTCCCATCTGGGGGCACTCCCATTTTTGGACAGTCTACTCCAGCGCAGGGTACTATTCCTGCGTCGGGGGCACATATAGCAGGACCTTGGAACTCAGGACAAGGATCCGTTCCCTCCTCTAGAATGTCGTTCTGGGGTAATTCTTTCCACAGTCAATGGAACCCTGGACAGACTTCTATGCCTCTCGCAGCAGGACCGACATGGGGTAATCCTTCCCAAAGTCCTTCAAACACGATGCATGCCCAACATCCTATGTCCTTTATGGGGAATCAGCCAATGATGTCTCCATAGATGAAAAATCCTTACGTTGGTTAGGTCCATGGTTTCTACCAGAATCTGGGCCAGCAGCCAAAATTTTCCTGGCAGCCTGGTGCCATTCAAACTCCATGACCCTTTTTCCCAAGCTATCAGCAGTAACCCAAACTTCCATTCCTGGCGACGTTACACTTGCCATATTTGACAAGGTTGTTAAATGATCCTATTTGTCACGATCCACGTTGGCCTCCTATGCCAACGAAGTTGCCTTCGGACATTCCAAAGTTCGAGGCCAAGCCTAACGAAGATCCAGGTGATCACATGACTACATTCCATCTTTGGTGTTCATCTAACTCATTGAAAGATGACTCTGTCCAGTTGTGATTGTTTCAACGCACTCTTATCGGGAGTGCCACGAAATGGTACATCGAGCTCGATCGCTCACGATACTCTTCTTTTGGCGAACTGGCGATGGCCTTCCTTAACCATTTCCAGTTACCTGTGAGATACGACACTGGCACAGAGCTACTTGCTAATTTCGAACAGACAACAGCGGACCATATCTCTGATCATATCTGAGAGTGGAGATGTCGAAAGAGTCTAATCAAAGTACCAGTCCCACCAGCATTCCTGGTTGAGTGGTTCCTTAAGTCTTTAGTCCCATAATTATCCAAAGACATCGTGACTTCAGGATTTTTCTCCGAAGAAGATGCCATCATGAGAGCTCAATAGTTTGAGCTCATCTATTCTCAGTCTAGTTTATTGTACAACATCCTGCCGGATGCACCACGATTTATACTGGATAAAACTAGACAAAGAGCTGGACCACATGCCAATGGTATTGTTGGTTAGCACAAACCAAGCCCGCTGAGAAATTGACAAAGCAATTGCAACAGTTATCTATACAACACTCAGCGTCCAGCCAGACTACTTCTTTGGCTACTCCTCCTACCCAAACGTCGAAAGTACACTCCGTGCAGACGACTAATCCAAAGACCACCCAGCAGCTTGAAGGGAAGAAAAAACAACGAAATAAGGGTAAGGGGGAGAAAAAACCCACTAATAATGCTGGCGTGGGCACCACGGAAAAATGGAAGGCGAGGTATCCATGCAACTTGTGTGCAGAACACCACCCGACCCATCTATGTCCTCGACTTGCAGAGGCCCAGAAGTTTGTCACACAACAACAACAAGTCGTGTTGACTAATCCCTTTCAACATGGGAAAAATTTAACTCAAGCCTCTACAAGTGCGGAAGGGGGTAGACAAGAAACCTGCCCTCCCCCAAACAATTCCTCATCTGCGAACGTATATATGGTTAGGGGTGATGCTTTAATAACGACTAGAGTGCACGACTATAGTAAGCCAAGCGCCTCTGAGAAGGGTAAAGAAGTTGAAGTCCCATCTCTTCCTCTACAGATCGAGAAGACGTTGGGTGAAACAATGACATGCATTCCAAAGGGTGAATTTAAGAAATCTTCTCATAACCCAAATGCAAGGGCCACCCAGAATTACTCTATGGTGGAAGATTTATCACAAACCCCTTGTGCGATGTCCGCTTTGGAGGTCCTCCAAAGCTGCCCTGCTCAGAGAAAAGCCTTGTTAACTTCTTTAGGCTCTACTGAGACTTGTAACCCGGGTACCATCATGCTAGATACGACCGACTTAAAATCTTGTCTGCCTTACCACGTCGTGTTTCAGATAGTAGTGGCTCATCCCACGAATATTTTTACAAGGAATATCTTCTGCACGGTGGTCGACGAGGGCACTTCAACTTGCATTATGTCGTTAGCATGTTGGAAGAACATTGGTCAGCCCGCTTTGTCTCCATCACCTACTCTCCTCACTACGTTCGATGGTCATTCTTTCCGACCACATGGCATCGTTCCTTCTTTCCCTGTGCAGTTAGGAGGAAAGACCGTGTGCATTGAAGTAGAGGTAGTCGATGCCCCCCTCGACTATAATCTCTTGTTAGTTCAGAGTTGGATTTATGCTATGCAAGATGTGGTTGCTATAGTTTTTCGAGTCTTATTGTTTCCACATGAGGGTCGGATAGTGACCATCGATCAATTGTCCTTCTCTAGACCTGACCCAGCTTTGGGGGCATCCACAGTTCCCATGATAGTTAATCCTCAACCCGGTGTCGTTAATGTGGGAGTTGGTTTGTGCCCATCCTTGATGGGTACCTTCGATTACCCACCCCCTCATGATGATGTCAAGTTTATATCGAATCACCACAAGGCTGAGATTTTTCACGTTTCGTCGTTCCACACGACTTACTTTGAGGATTCATGGATTCTTCCTTCCCCATTAGCCATGATGGATGAGACAGGGCACTCCAGCATGTCCATGCCCTTGTCAGTTGCGGAAGTAGTGTACTCTTTAGTCCAGCAAGCTTCAGCTAATCCTGATCCGACTCCCGCACAAGAGTTGGATCCACTTCCAGAGCCTATTTGGGCTCAAGATTCTCTTGCTACCACCGATTCGTTAGACTTAGTCTTGCCTTCCGACGAAGCAGTAATCAAAGAAATGACTAGTCCAGACAAACCTTGGGACGATCTTCATCACAGATCATATTTCCTCCTAGAGTTACACCGAATCGAGGCAGGAGAATTCACTATCACCATGACGGGAGGTCAGCCATGTCCTATTAACCTTTTAGCTACATAGGAAATTTATGTTGAGGGCAATATGGTGACTATCGCTGAAACCATACCTATCAACATCTCCCGCAACCCTAGCGTCATGGAGAATGTCTTCGTCGGGGTGGATTGCTCCCCCGAAGAGATTCATATTTACACAGATCTTTTCAAAGAATTCCACGACGTTTTTGCCTGGTCTTATAAGGAAATGCCAGGTATCGATCCGAAAATAGTTGAACATGAAATCACAATGTATCCTGATGCTAAGCCTGTTTGACAAAAACTTCGTCCAGTCAATCCTAAGAAAGCAGCAGCCATTAAGCTTGAGGTTGAGAAATTTCTCAAGGCAGGGTTCATTTACCCTATTCATTTGACTCAATGGGTGTCAAACCCCGTGTCGATCGATAAAAAACAAGGCACGATTCGTGTATGTACCGATTTCTATGATTTGAACAAGGCATGTCCAAAATATAATTATCCAACCCCATTCATCGACCAAATCATTGATGAATTTGCTGGTTGTGAAGCCTTGTCATTCATGGATGGTTTTTCGGGCTATAATCAAATTCAAATGAAACCTGAGGACCAACAAAAAATGACATTCATTTGTCTGTGGGGTACATTCACCTATCGTAAGATGCCTTTTGGCCTAAAAAATGTTGGAGCCACTTTCCAGTGGGCCATGTCTTTTGCGTTTCACGACCTCAAACATATAGTCGAGGCCTATCTAGATGATTTAGCATCACGCTCTCGCAAGTGAAAGGATCATCCTATGCACCTCAGACTAATCTTCGAACGTTGTCGCTACTTCAGGATTCACTTGAATCCCAACAAGTGCAGCTTTTGCATCATGTCAGGACGTTTGTTAGGTTTCATCGTATCAACAATAGGGATCATGGTGGATCCTCTTAAGGTGGAGGCAATAATCTAGTTTCCCCCCCCACGCACAATCTTACAACTTCAAAGTCTTCAAGGCAAGGCGAAATTCTTACGATGCTTCATCGCCAACTATGTCGAAATCACCAAGGGCTTTATGCGTTTACTGAAGAAAGATGTTCCCTTTTTCTCGGGCAAAGCCGCTCAACGCTCTTTCAACGCATTAAAACACGCTCTCACAACCACATCTCTGCTACGACCACCTAATTCTAACAAAGATTTCCTATTATATCTGGCTGCCACAAAGTCAACCATAGGCATGGTTTTAGTTCAGGAAGATGATTCATTTTCAGAATACGTGATCTATTACCTGAGCTGAGGCCTCGTAGGACCAGAACTTAATTATTCCCATCTTGAAAAACTTACATTGGCAGCAGTTCATGCTGTTCAACAGTTCTATCACTATGTTTTGTTTCGCAAGACCACCATTGTTGCTATCGTGAATCCATTCTAGTACATGTTGACACGACGAGTTATCAGTGGAAAAATCAGTAGATGGATGGTCATCCTCCAAGAATTTGACTTAGACTTCGTTTCAGCCAAGTCCAAGAAGTCATTGGTCTTCGCAGAACTTATTTCGAAACTTTCGGTTGAGTCAGGTGACATTGTTCCTAACGAATCGCCTATCCAGGGGGATATGTTTTTGATTGAATCTTCAGACCCCTAATATGGAGATATACTAATATATCTGCAGACTTTGAAGTGCCCCACCTCTTCTTCTCGTGACGAGCTTCGGCGGATACACCATCAGGCTAAGAATTATCTCATACTCGATGATACATTGTATCGGAGAGGTGTAGACTGCATCTTGCGTCGATGTCTCACTCATGAGGAGGCCATCATAGTGCTCAACGATTGTCATATAGGAGCCTGTGGCAATCACTTATTTGGGTTGGTAACAACCCAAAATATTTTACGAGCAAGTTACTTCTGGCCCACACTTATCAAATATTGTATCGAGTCGGTCAAGAAGTGTCATCCGTGCCAAATCTTCTCTCGGAAGATGAGGGCACATCCAGCTCCTATGTTTCCTGTCATCACAGTTGGTCCCTTCACTAAGTGGGGGATTGATTACACTACATGAAACCCCCCGTCAGCAAGGGGCTCCCCTATATCATCATAGCTGTCGACTACTTCACTAAGTGGGTCGAAGCTATGCCAACGTTTAAAGATGATGGAGAGACTACAACTCTCTTCTTATTCAACCATATTATAGCACGGTTCGGTGTCCCGAGAGAGATTGTCACTGACCATGGCAGTCACTTTCAGAACCAAATGATGTCTGAATTAACATCAAAGCTTGGGTTATGGCAAGAACATTCATAACCTTACTATCCCCAAGCCAATGGGCAGGTGGAAGATATAAACAAAACTCTTAAGACTATCCTATAGCGAATTATCAACTCAGCCAAGTCAAATTGGCATTTGATGTTATACTTGGCATTATGGGCTTACCGAACATCTGTTAAGACTGCAACTGGTTTCTCACCTTTCCAACTCATTTATGGGCTGGAGGCAGTCTTGCCCATCGAATGTCAAATCCCATCTCTGAAATTGGCAGTACAGTTATTGCCAGACACTTCTCCACTTGAAGAGAGGTTAGTACACCTTGAGCAACTTGATGAGCAGCGTCGCGATGCGGCTCTGGCCAACGAGGCTCATAAAAATAAGGTCAAGTGTCAATATGATAGGTCCGTTCATCCTCGGATTTTTTCTGAGGGCAACCTTGTCCTGGTCTATGACCAAGACAAGGACCCTCTGGGGGCAGGAAAGTTTAAACCCATGTGATTCGGACCCTTCATTATCAAAGAGGTATTAAAAAAGGGCGCTTATTGTTTGGTCGATTTTGAAGGGAATGCTTTGGCGGAGCCTAGAAATGGCCTCTACCTCAAGAAGTATTACTCATAGAAAGGTCCCTGTGGATAACTTTTTGTAACATATGTATAGTCTTTGTACGATTACTTTTTTACGTTTCTTTTAAAAAGTGTTATGGACGTGTCATTGATGTTATCTTTTGTCAATATGGTAGATGTCAAGTGAGTCCGAGGTGTTCGGTGGGTATGCAGATGGTGCTAGTTAACACACGCAGAGGCTTGCCTCCACAGCTTGGGTAATCGTTACACCACAGGGTCAGTTGTTATCTTCCGGAGGAATATGCTTAGGTGACACCACAAATAATGTTGCCAAGTATAGTGCAGTTATTGAGTTTCTTTGTGATGCATTGTCATTGGGTATCTCTCATCTCTGAGTCTATCTAGATGCTCAACTGGTTGTGTCGCAGCTAAACAGAATATACCAGGTTCATGATCCAACCTTACACCAACGATTCCTTAGGGTACGTCTCTTAGAACGCAACTTTGATTACATTACATATTTTCATGTTCCTAGGAGATTCAACCAAATCACAGATACTCTAGCTAATCACATTTTAGATTGGCATCTTGCCCACATATAAAAAGATCATGGACATAAACATGTAAATACATTTTTGTACACATAATCCATAAGACACAAAAAGAGATAAAAACCATATATAAACATCATAAAATCCTCAGAGTATATAGATGGGCGCAAGCGCCTCAAAAGTGGGAACAGTAACGAGTCACTGGACTTATGCCCTCAAAAAATATATACATATCAGTGCTCGTGGCACATAAAAGTCTAAAGTTTGCTCAGGGCCTATGGGCCCTATTATAATCATGTACAGCTTGGGCTAAACACCTAAACAATCGGACCCATGTCCAAGGTGCCCCCACAACATGAGTCTGCATGGATGGCGGTAGGTCCTCTATCTCTGCCATGGGAACTATGTGAGTAAGCGCAGTAAAGTTCCACTCAATTTTCCTCAGGACCCTCTCGGCCTCCCTTGCTAGGAGGTTCCCTGCTACTGCTGCTCCTCCAGCGGCGGCAGCCGCGGCTTCTGTCCATGGGTGATGCTTGTTCCGTGCATAGTCGGTAGGTCACACGGGTCCCACATCTGTATGCAATAAACGTTCACCTGTCAAAAAACTCTGGTATACAAAAACATGATATATATATCAAAAAAGACATAAAAATTACATATGCAAACAAAAAAACTATACAGGTGGAGACTTACCCATCTCCCCTCGCTCCTCACCAGGAGGCACTGGTATCTCTGGATCTCTAGAGAAGTCGATCCCCGCATATGGGTAGTCCTCTATAGCCGGGATCTGCCATGACAACCAAGCAAAGAAGTCATCGTTGAAGGCCTCCATGGTCCTTCCACCACCATGTCGTGGCAATAACAATGCCCATCTGCATACTGTGGGGAAAGTGGCCAGATGTCCTCATACTGTCAGCCGAGGATTGAAGCACGAAACTCTCTTGAAAAAGAATGAACACAGGATGGTCCCAAACCCGAAGTTCCTATGTGTCTGTTGTTGGAAATATGTCAATTGCCTCTTCATGCACTCTAACAGTGTGGTACTCCAATCAAAAATTTGTGCATTCATGCACTGGATTGCACAATTCATCTGTGCGCGCGAAGCCTGATGCACGGCTGTTGAGCCGGTAATCCGCCCAATGAGAAATAAAATAGTCTGTAGGGCGAGGCTGGTAATCCTACTAACAGGTACTGATGAACCTCTATGATCGGTCCCAGCCTCACAGTACTCATCGATCAGCTCCGAGACTTTGCTCGGCCCCGCAGGAAAAGTCTGAAAATTGACTGGTTCCCCTCTCCTTGAGAAGCCAGTCAGAAAGTATATATCCTTGGTGGTGGGCACCAAGGATTGCCCCTCTAGCATGAACGCCTCTGCATCAGGGTGCCAGTAATCAACCAAGGCATTTAGTAGCCTTGGTTTCGCACGCATGAACGGACATAAAAAGAATTTTACCAACCCACACTGTGTCAGCACGGCCACAACATTCGGATCTGCATCCACTAACTCATTGGAGGCCTCGTGCTCCCTTTCCCTCCACTGGACATACATCCTGCCAACACAACAAGGAAAATGAGGGTCAATACATGTTTCCATTGGCCTTTTCATCACGTAGGGGGGTAAACGTGACCTATAGAGGTGATAGTCATGGGCACCCATGGACAGGCTTCTCTTTGCATGCGGGTAGCCGCGGGCTGTCCCTGGGAAGCCCGCGTTTACCTAGGGCTGACCTTTTTGAGGTCGACGCCCACCCCCAAAAACAACTAAATGCTACAAAGGAAGTATTGAATAGCTAGACAAGGGAGTTTGTACTTTCTTGGTCCAAGAAGAAGTCTGTTTCGTCCACTGTAGCTCCCGGAATCACGATCTTTGGCAAAGGGGGTCTTTTGGCTCCAGAGTCAATTTCCAAATCAGCAATGGTGATAATGAGCTGCCAGCTTCTATTTATAGACTTTTTG
>ML824280.1:75248-95243 GCA_009831015.1 Picea engelmannii | reverse complement strand
GCCAGCTTCTATTTATAGACTTTTTGGCCTCTTTTTGTCATTTTTTTGGCCCCCCTTATCAGTTTCTTTATACCAAAAACCATTTTGAGTGATCCAGGAGTTATATGGGAGGGATTTGAGCAGGTATTGGGACACTTTTTTTTTGAGTTTCGAAAAATAAAAATAAAAATATATTGACGGTCCATAAATTTTTTTTTTTTCAAAAATCAACTTGAGCATATAGGTTAGGATACTACCTCAACTTTTGCATCTCGTTGCCTTTTTTATGCTATAGGATCGATCCCATCAGGTGGTGACACAGAACCATCATATTTGTTATAGAAGTGTCGCAACTTGGTGGTAGAGCTTACCAAAACATGGATGCCCTAGGTAGGTCCTGGTTGCATTATGGTGTCCATGCCGTTTCTAACAACACTGTAGGCTCAGGAGTCCATATAGTCTTTCCTGAATATGAGTTTGAGCCTCATTCGCATGGGTATTTTTCACTCTTTGTCTTACCCTCTGGACTCCCAAAACATAACGGGTCTCCTTTTAATCCCTTTTCAGACCCTCTAAAAATGAAAAGATTGCCGAGGAATCTTGTGACCTTTCACGCTCGTTAAACTGAAATTTGAAGTCACGTCTGTCCAGCGGTAGTTTACCCCTTTTTCGGTCCGGATGGTCAAATGTACGAACAAAGGAATACTCTATTGAATTCCCATTCTTTAGAAGAGTATCCTCAGGTATAATTTTATTCCTTTTTCGGGCCTGAGGGACTAAATTTACGAAAAAGAAACCCCGACGGAGCCCATAGTTAAGCTCTTTTCAAACTCCCTAAAATTGAAAAGATCGTCGAGTGACCTTATTCTTTCACACTCGTTAAAATTGTTTAGAAGAACATTCCTGACGGAGTCCATAGTTAAGATTTTTTCAGACTCCTTAAAAGTGAAAAAATAGCCGAGTGATCTTGTCCTTTTCACACTCTTTAAAATGGTTTTGAATTGACGTCTAATCGGTACTAGTTTATCCCTTTTTCGAGACGACTAGACTATTGTCGAAAAAGGTACCTCACTGGAGTCTCCTTTCATGCTTTTTTAGACTCTCTAAATATGAAAAACTACCAAGCTTCCCTTCTCTGGGCTCGTTAAACTTACATCAAAGGACGTTACCATTGTGTGTTCTATCAAACCACATTTGCATACCTTACCCATCAGCCTTGTAACAGTTTTCTTCTGCGTCTTAACACCTTTGGCCACTGGAGGATTTTTCCTAAGTATCATTTCCCTAGAACATCAGTCTTGTCCTTGTGCCTAGAGCTTGTATGTTTGCAGTACTCGTTCCTCCATTGTAACGTAATATTCCTTTATTCTTTTTCAAAAATTATCAAAAAGAACAAAAAAAATCAAATATACCCCAAAAAGAGGATGGGAAAAGTATTTTCTTTATTGGCAGCATAATGAGTCTCCCTTGGATGAAGCACATCTATCCATTTGATCATCAAACTATGGGATGTAGTACGACCTTAGGAAGATTTTTCTCACTATATAGAGTTGTGTCCTCCACCGTTTGGTTACTCTTCCAAACACATGGAGAGTTTGCATTGCCTCCTGCTTCGTAGACTTATCATTAACAGATATGTTGCCTGAGTCTTATCACTTGTCGTGCTATTATCCAAGGGAAGTGTGTCACTAAGCCTGAGTCAGCCTCTCTGCAATATGTCTCTTGTCCACATACCCGGCCATCCTGAACGTCCAATCAAGTCTTTGTTCGAAATCACTGAAGCCTTCAGTCTGATCATCAAGATTATCAAATCCATAACCGACAAGCCATCGAAGACCTCTGAGTAGTGCATTCGTACACTCATATTACACTCCTACCCGAGTTTAGAAGATTTTGAATTTGTTGCTCAAGCTCTGAAGTACAACCATCAGGCCGAATCAGCTTCTGGGAGATGGATACTTTATATGTATATCTTTCTGATTTCGAGATGTATCTCCACTGTGTATTATTCGCGGCTACTCTTCATAGTTATTTGACATGGATCTACAGTGTATTTGATTGGTAGCCATGGTTCTATTTTATCCCGAGCATGGGTATGCCCACCTCGGTGAGACATTTGTTATTTTGCAGACGACACCTCTTGATTCCTGATTCTTGGGCTCCCTCATTCAGCATATCAGTACAGATTGGTAAAATATTGGTAATGTATTTCGGCCATTAGATGCTCTTTTGACCTCACACATTAGGGGGCATCTATTATAACCCTAAATTGCACCACACATGCTTACCTGGCATCAGGCCAAATCATATCCCTTCATTGACAAAACATCTACTAGAAAACCTCTTTAAAAATCCTCTTGGGTAAAGGTACACGCGCCCTAACCCACTACTGCATGCATGTGAACGCTAGCTGGCCTACTACAGCCCGCGTTTACCTAACAAAACACAAAAATAGGAAATTTTATGATGGGACAAAAAGCTATGGTTCAGTTAACTGAAACTCCCGACCATGCATGGCCGAGAGTTCGTCCAAAACCCTAGCTCCTTCTAGCCTATAAAAGAAGGGGTAGGGGTACTATTTAGAAGAGGAAAATTATAGCAAAGAAACTATGCCCATTTGCCGAATCCATTGTCCCAACCCTTTAGCCTTTCCTCAAGCCTAAGGAGAATTAACGCAAAGTAGTTGGAGGACAAAAGAAGAGGAGGATCCCAGGATCAGGATCAAGGAACGGTGGTCGGTCTCGACTTTGATTGTAAGTTGATTCATTTTGAAAATAATAAAAGAATACTTTTCCCATCCCAATGCATGATTTATCTATGATTTGTGTAATTTATGCTTAATTTCTAACCCTCAAGTAGAAAAGTAGCATGCATGCGTAGTGGTTTGTCTTGATTGCAGGATTATCTTTGGAAGGAGCAGCGCAAGAAAGTGGGCAAAGCAAAATGGAGGATCTACACCAAACATCAATAAAAAGTTTAGTAGTTCCTTTCCATGCATGTATTGTGAAAGAGGGGTTTAAGTTTTGGGTGGTAGGTTAAAAAGTCATTTCTTTACGGTCAAAATCTGCATGCAAGTCTGACCCTAGTTTGCTAGTCCGTAGGGTATTTTTCCCAACAACAATCACCTATATTATTGTTAGCGAGTTTTCAATGATAACATATGCCCCCTAATGTGTGAGGTTAGGAGCATATGTATAGCCAAAATACATCATTGTTTCTTTTTCCTATGATGTCATTGTGTAGAAGAGTTGGTGATCTAGGGGATCAAAATATGCTCAAAAATCAAAGTTCTCAGAATTGATTGAAAACAGACTTGCATGTAGGCCTCGTCCTCATGATCCCAACACAAATTGAATGGGTTCAAACATACGTCTTATGCAATATATATAATGTTCTATCCACTTTGCAAAACAAGAAATTTTTTTGATGAATGTACAGTCTGTATAGTCCGCACTGCTGACTATGCAGACTGTATTGACAAGTGGCAAGGTGACCGTACTGACACATGGTAGGGTGACATGGATTGATGACTGGAAGAGGTGATAATGTGACATGGTACCGTACTGACACGTGGAAAGTGGTGATGTGGCAGAGGCTAATGTGGTAGGTGAGTTGGCAGTAGATACATGGACCTATCTAGTGTCAACATGTAGCGTGTTTGGGAACCAATGTTATGGTGCCACGTGGCCCAGACATGGGCTGCCACATGGCACCCCTCCATAGTGTAAAATTTTGTTGGAGTCTGTGGAGGTTGAACCCGGGACCTCCACCCTGGCAGAGTCTCCGCGTAGGCCGGGCCACCAGCCCGCCTACCATTTTTTCTTTACCCCATATGTTGTAAACTTTTATTTAAGTTTGTTTCAATGGTTTGGACAGGTGGAGAAAGGGCCATGGCCTAGCCCCAGCCCTAGTCATGAACTCACAAATGAACCATATGCCATATGTCCAAAAGGAACAGGATTAAAAATGGTTAAGCCCTTGATTACACTTTCCATTCACCATATGACCACCAGTGGGCGTGGGATTATTCCAATGGTTGCCAAGAATCTGGATTTAGAGCTAGCATGTGGCCACATGGAGGCCATGTGACCGACACCTCTGACGGTTAAGGTTCTTGTCACCCTAACTGTTCGAAAGAATTCCACGATTTGTAGAATTCATGTGGGTACTAGGTTTTGGCACGAAAATGCACTCCAGAGCTAGGTTGTTTACACACAAGTGCGAATTGGCAGAGCAGAGACAACAAATAATTGGGAAAACTTCTAGGAAGTGATTCCTATTCCGTTTTTGGCCAAACCAGGTGCAGGAAGAACCCAACTAGGGGTTTTTGGACATTCAGGAGCCATTGAAGCCATCTATTTTTCATTCTGAGCATTGTAAATCATTGATTTTGATGCTTTGAGCATTAATGAAAATGATCCATTGGAAGCTAGACCAGGAGATGTAGCCCAAGAGAGGGGTGAACTCCTTTATCATTTATTTGTGTTAACGTGTTTACTTTGATGGTTGTTATGTCTGTTTATGTTGCTTATGATTAATTAAAAACTCATTAAGTTTTATGTGTTTGTAACTTGATCCTATTACTCAAGAACATACAAATTTCACTTGCAATTTTAAAGAGACTCAAGCCTTTTCATTTTCAGATCAATTTGGTATCAGAGAATAGGTTTTTGAAGGTTTGATTGTTTGCAACTATTTGTTTTTTGATGCTTACAATGTTGAATCTCACAAGAGGAGAAGGTCAACTTGTAGAGCCAAGTTCTCAAATTTCAAGAAGGAGAACTACAAAATCACCTCAAGCTTCAAGGAGATATTCACCAAGTATGGCTCACGAGGAGAGTCACGAAACTCTTACTTCAGAGGATGAAACTTTCAGAAAATCTTTCTATGATATGACAGAGATGGTGAAAGTTTTATTTGAAGAAAGAAATGCAAGGTTGCAAGGTGAACGCTCAAATCCTCCAAAAGGAAATGAAGATAGCGGTGATAAAACTCTAAAAGGAAATGGAGGGAATGGTGATACTCCACCTCCTTCACCTCCATCTTCCACCTCTTCTACCATTTCACAACCACCTCCAAATTATCCAAAGTAACATGGTAAAATTCCTCCACAAACTCCTTTACTTAAGCTTGATATTAAGTTTGAATTGCCTATGTACAATGGAGAGGTAAATGCTGAGAAATTGGATAACTGGATTTGTCAGATTGAAGTGTATTGTAGGATACAAAGAATCAAAGATGATGAAACTAAGATTCATCTTGCTTCTCTGAGATTGGAAAGTTCAATACTCATTTGGTGGGAAGCCAAAACTCAAGAGAACATGAAGAAACATGGTAAAGTTTTATCCTCTTGGAATGATTTTATTGTTGCACTTAAAAGACAATTTTGTCCATTAGCATACATACAGAAAGCTATTATGGATTGGAAAAAATTTAGACAAGATAAAGGGCAAAATGTTCAAAGCTACACTCAAGAATTTAGAAGAAGAGATTTGATTTTGGGTATAGATTTACCTTCTCAAGAAACGTTACTCAAATACATTGGAGGATTGCATAGCTACTTGAGGCACATAATACTTATGTTTAACCCTACAAATCTAGATGAAGTTTGTGTACATGAAACTCATTTGGAAGCAAAAGGGAGGAATGAACCTCAAGAGGTCAACAAGAAGCCTTTTGTTAACGGAGACAAGGGAAAGAGGAAATTCAAAGGAAATGGAAGAAAGAATGCTTTAGTCAAGAAAGAGGGAGAGAAACTATCATGTAAACATTGTTCAAAGGATGGCCATGATGAAGACCATTGTTGGAAACTTCATCCTGAAATGAGACCCAAAATGTTCAGCCATAAGAGTAACCAAAGACTACTGCAACTACACAACATGATTTAGGTTCTAATTTGGGTGATGAAACAAAAATTACGGCCATGGGTTTTCAAGGTAAGGATTCTATTTCAAGTACTAGTTCTTCAAGTAGTAGTAGCCTCAATGAAACTCAACATGAAAAAGAAATAATAGAGATTTTTCACATAAGGGTTATTTCAAAGCATACCAGGATAGATACTAATTTTGATACTGGATCTCAAGCAAACCTCATATCTGAAGACATTGTCAAGAAATTAAAATTGGAAACTACTCCAGATCCTAAACCATACCCTCTAGGATGGATATGTGACAATGCCAAATTGCATGTGACAAGAAGGTGTAAACTTAGATTTTCCATCACTACAAACTTTATAGATGAGGTAGATCTTGATGTTATTCCATTGGATATCTGTGGTATTTTGTTGGGAAGCCCATATTTATATGATATGAGAGCCATCTTTCATCGTCATGAGAAAAAGTATCATTTGTTTAAAAATGAAGTTGAGTACATTGTTAGAGAACATACAAAGAAGATGAATTTGTCACTTGTAAATGCTAGACAAATGAAGAGATTAGTCAATGCTAGTAAGAATTTTGTCCTCTTGATGATCAAACCCAAAGACAATGTTGAAAAATAAGATTTCCAAGGTTGTGATGCAAAGTTGAAATCTGATTTATATGAGTTTGTTAACCAATATGACGAGATGTTTCATGAACCAAAATGATTGCCTCCAAAAAGGGGTATCCAACATGAGATACAATTGCAGCAAGATTATCCTCTTCCAAACATTGGTATGTACAGGATGTTAGTCATGGAGAATGATGAAATTTAAAAACAAATCCAAGAGTTGCTTGACAAGATCATCATGCCAAGCACATTGCCATGTGGGTCACCAATTGTTTTAGTGCCAAAGAAAGATAGTACATGGCACATGTGTGTAGATTTCAGAGCCTTGAACAAGATTACGTTAAAGAATCATTATCCTCTTCCTAGAATTGATGATTTACTTGATCAATTGAAAGATGTTAAGTATTTTACTAAG
Source organism: Picea engelmannii (assembly GCA_009831015.1). NCBI lineage: Eukaryota > Viridiplantae > Streptophyta > Pinopsida > Pinales > Pinaceae > Picea > Picea engelmannii. The sequence continues at coordinate 88,360 of ML824280.1, read as the reverse complement.
TTGGTTTTGAGTTTTGAGAGACCTCACTTGTTTACTTGGGACATATTGTTGGAGGAGGAGAACTGAAAATTGATCCTTCCAAGGTCAAATTCATTTTGGATTGGCCCAAGCCCAACAATGTGAGAGGGGTAAGAAGTTTTTTGGGAGCATCCCAATATTAAAGAAATTTTATTTCTAACTTCTCTTCAATTGCAGCTCCATTACATGCAGTGACACACATCAAGAAAGTTTTCCAATGGAGAGGCAAGCAACAAAAAGATTTTGATGCATTGAAGGATAAGATTAGTTCAGCTCCAGTTCTTGCACTTCCTAATTTGACGCAGCCATTTGAGATCCAAATAGATGCAAGAAATTATGCAATGGGAGCAATCTTGGTACAACATTGTAAGCCCATTTCTTTTCATTCTGAAACTTTTAATGGTGTTGTGATTAACTATCCTACTCATGATAAGGAGTTGTATGCATTGGTGCAAAGTGTGAAAAAATGGAAACATTATTTGTTGGGAAAAGAAACTATAATTCACACAGATCATCAACCATTGCAATACTTACAATCACAAATAAATATACAACAAGCAAGGCACTTCAGATGGATGGGTTTTCTACAACAATTCCACTTGGTTATAAGGTATAAGAAAGGCATTTATAAAAAAGTTGTTGATATGATTTCTAGGCCTATTGTTAGTGCTTCAATTATTCTTAAGCATAATTCTACCATGCATGAGAGCTATGTTGAACAATATGCTTTAGATGTTGATTTTAAAGAAGTTTATGCAACTTTGTGTCATTCTAACCAAGTTGAGGAATTGGATTACCATGTTCATGATAATCTTTTGTATCATCTTGGCAAGCTATGTATTCCACAGGGTGAAAGATTCAACATCATAAGGGAAGAACATTCTTCTCTTATTGCTAGCCACTTTGGTGTAGGCAAGACAGTGGCTAATTTGCAAAGGTATTTCTATTGGCCTAAAATGAATGAAAGTGTTTCAAGATATGTAAGAGGATATTCTTTATGTGCTACAAGTAAGCCTAGAAATAGAAATTTGGGTTTGTATACTCCACTTTCGGTTCCTTCTCGTCCTTGGGAAAGAATTTCCATGGACTTTGTAGGAGGTCTACCTATGTCTAAAAAGAATCATGATTATCTTTATGTTGTGGTTGACCGTTTCAATGAAATGTGTATTTTGATGCCTTGTAAGAAACAGGTTATAGATGAACAAACGACACAAATGTTATTTCAACATGTTTGGGTACATTTTGGGTTGCCCAAATCCATTATTTATGATCGAGATTCTCTATTTATTGGGAACTTTTGGTCAATCTTATTGGAACTCATGGACACCGAGCTGAAAAAGAGCACAACTTTTCATCCACAAATTGATGGTCAAACATAAGTGGTGAATAGAACAATAGTCCAACATCTTTGTGGTTATTGTAGCCAGAAGCCTAAGCTTTAGGATGAACACCTACACTACATTCAACATGCTTACAACTAGGCTAAGTACTCTTCGACTCAAACATCTCCATTTGAGGCATATTTTGGTTATTTGCCAAAATATCCTTTAGATTTTATCTTTGGGAAAGATATTGTTATTGATGGTCAATATCACATTGATAGAGAAAATAAGTTCATTGTACAAATCCAGTTGGTGCATCAAATGGTACATGAACAATTGGAAAAGAGACAAGCCAAGTACAAGACAAGACATGACAAGCATAATGTTGATCACAATTTCCAAGTTGGAGATGAAGTTTGTATTTACATTAGAAAAGAGAGGCTTAAAGGAGAAGTGTAACATCCCTAGCCACCCACAGGTTGGGCCATGCTACCTTCCAGCAAGCATGCATAATCTAAGATTTAGTTAAACAATAATTAAAATACACAGTGGAAATACATTCATACAGAGATAATAATATCACAACAGAGAGGACTTATCTTTATAAAAAGGTGACACCAACTGGCTGCAAACCAAGGACGTTCCACCCAACCGTAGACACCACTACTCCAAATATCAAAAACAGTGTCACCCCCAAGCCAGGGCTATGAATCCACAAGGACGATTCCAGAGTGTACTTGGGTTCCCAAACCAGTCACCTCTCAAGCTCTCACAGGTTTCCCAACACCCACAAAAATCCAAGTACCCAACTCTCTTCTACCCATCCTATACTGCCCAAGAGAATGAACCTCCACCCTTCTCTGCCATGCAGTCCTTTAGGTAGTCCTTCTCCTGTTTACTAGGGCCTCTAGCACAATTGGTCTAGAATATCAATGTTGGAACTCTCAGGACTTGCATTTGTGAGCAGAACAGGGCATAGGCCAACGCATCTTAGACATGCATGCCCCAAGTCATGGTTGGATTTCACTAGCGACCATTACAACCAACTATCCTGTGGTTAGATCTCATCAGTTCCTTTCCTTTTACCAGGCCAAGACATAGGAAAGGATGGATCAATGGATGGGTAAGTGAGTGCATGGAAGTGCGTGAGGGAAAGAATGGGACAACTCAAAGGTGACGGAGTGGACGAGCCAATGACCAATGATCATCGACCAATGACCAACCCCACAATCAGACCAGGTACGGGTTTAAGTATTTTCGTGGGGAAATCAAGACCCTCTTGGCCTTCCCCAAGAAGATCATGTAACTGATCCCCTCCCTTAGGCAAAAAGGGTAATTAACATAGGAATAAACAATTATCCCCTCAAGCCCCTTCTCTTGTGGAATCATACCCCCCTATAACTCTAGTCCTTGTTCATCTAGTAGCCAGTGATGTGTTTATTATTAATAATGATCAAAACATTACATTTCTTGAGCATACTGGCCCTTTAATAATTGTTTGGGCACTCAGACCTCTCAGCATTGTAATGATACATTATTTAAAATGAGGGTTTGAAACCTAGGGTGTTACATCCCCTCCCCCTTATTTTGGCATTGTCCTCAGTGGATATACAAAATAGAGATCAAAATTTCAAATTTATTCAAAACGATGCGGGTACTCTGCCCACATGGAATCTTCATGCTCCCAGGTAGCATCTTCAAGACCGTAGCAGGTCCACTGAATGTTTACCAGCTCTATAACTCGAGTCCAGAGCATTTTGAATTTTTTGTCCAATACCCGCACTAGCTAAACCTGAAAATCTCCCTTTGTCTCTACTTGAATCAGATGCCAATCAATAACATGGTTAGGATCATGTACATATTTCTTTAGTAAAGAGACATGAAATACATTATGCACATTCATGGAAGTAGGCAATGCAAGCATGTATGCAACTGGCCCTATTTTTTCCAATATTTCAAATGGACTGCAGAATTTGGCTGCTAGCTTTATACAACTACCCAATTTCAAAGAGATTTTCTTACGCTTCACTTTCAAAAGTGCATGTTCCATTACTTTAAATTCTCTAGCTATCATGTTCTTGTTTGCATAAACTTTCTATCTATCCTGAGCTACCTCTAAATTCTACTTGATCTTAACCACCTAGTCTTCCATGTTCTTGAGCAACTTCGGCCCAAGTACCACTCTATCTGTTGGGTTGTCCCAACTTACTGGAGTATTGAATTTCCTACCATAAAAGGCTTCAAATGGGCTCATTCTCAATGACGCTTGATACCCATTATTATATGCAAAATCAACCAAGTGTAAGTAATCTTCCCACTTAGATGTCTTCTCCATCACACACATTCTCAGCATGTCTTCAATTGTTTGATTGACTCTCTCTGTTTGCCCATCTGTCTGGGGATGATATGCGGTGATAAAGTTTAGTTTTGTGCCAAATCATTTAAACAATCCCCTCCAGAAATTGGAGGTAAACTTCGTATCTCTGTCTGAGACAATTGTCCTAGGTATCCCATGCAACCTGGCAATTTCTTTCATGAAAATTTCTGCAATAGTAGCCATTGTATGCGTTGTCTTCATAGGCACAAAATGAGTAGCCTTTGTTAATTTTTCAACCACCACCATGATTGAATCATGTTTCTTACTCTTTCTGGGTAATCCTATGATGAAATCCATGGTGATCACTTCCCATTTCTTCTCTGGAATTGGCAATGGCTGCAGCAAACCTGTTGGGTGCCTATGCTCAGCCTTCACCTTCTGACATTCCATACATCGAGTGATGTAATAAAAAACATCCTTCTTCATTCTCGGTCAAAAGAACTGGCTTCTTACTACTGTAATTGTTTTCTGGTAACCAGGATGTCTAGCATAAGGAACATCATGCATTTCCTTCAGTACCACATTCCTCGGTTCTCCAGAACTAGGAACATAGATTATTTTTTTATGCATGACTAATCCATTTTCCTTTATCTCACACTCCTTTATTTTCTGTTGTACATCTCCCTGTTGTAAGTTTTCCTTTACCTGTAGGTAATGTTGATCTATAACAAGAACATCTAAAAATCTACTCTTCAAGTCTGACTGATGCATACTGATAGCAGTAGCATGCATGAGATGAACTCTCCTACTAAGTGCATCGACAAATTTATTCTCCTTCCCCTTGATATGCTTGATATCGAAGTCATACTCACTTAAAAATTCCATCCATATTGTTTGCCTGGAATTCAAGGTTAGTTGTTCAAAAAGATACTTCAGGCCAATGTGGTCTGTCCTTAATTCAATTTTCTTCCCCATGAGATAATGCCTCCACATCCTCAAGGCGTGAACAATGGCAACAAGTTCCAAGTTATTCGTTGCATAGTTCCTTTCATGTTCCTTAATCTTTCTGGACTCATATCCAATGACATGTCCATTTTGCGTGAGGACTCCCCCAAGTCCTTCCTTACATGCATTTGTACATACCACCAAACTTTCATTTGGGTCAACAATATTTAACATAGGTGCACTAGTAAGTAATTCCTTCAACAGATTAAAATTATTTTCACACTCGAGTGTCCATGAAAATTCAGTTCCCTTCTTTTGCAAAGAAGTGATGGGATGAGCAATCTTAGAGAACCCTGCTATGAAACTTTTTTAGTAGCTAGCTAATCCCATAAAAGATATGACGTCTAACATATTTCTGGGTGTTGGCCATCCTCTAATGGCTTCAATCTTCTCTGGATGTACTGCTATGCCCTGCTCTGAAATAATGTGTCCCAAGTAATGGATTTTCTTTTGATAAAAAGAACACTTACTCAACTTGGCATACAACTGATATTCTCTCAGTGCTTGAAATACCAGCCTTAAGTGATGTTCATGCTACTCTTTAGAATTAGAATAGATAAGTATGTCATCCAGGAATACTATGACAAACGTGTCCAAATAATTTATGAATTTTCCATTCATTAAGCGCATGAAAACAGCTGGTGCATTGGTCAATCCAAATGGTACCACTAAAAATTCATAATGCCCATACCTAGTCCTAAAGGTTGTCTTATGAATGTCTTCTTCCTTGATTCTTACCTGATGGTATCCTGTCCTCGGGTCAATTTTTGAAAATATATTTGCTCCTCTTAGATGATCAAAGAGGTCATCAATTAGGGGTAGAAGATACATGTTATTTATAGTGTACTTGTTCAACTATAAGAAGTGAATACACAACCTCAAGGTTCCATCCTTCTTTTTTACAAAAAGTATTGGTGTTCCCCAAGGTGAAACACTTGGACGTATGTACCCTTTCTTCAACAATTCCTCCAACTGCATTTGTAATTCTTTTAACTCTAGTGTGCTCATTTTGTAAGGTGTTTTTGACACCGGGGCAGCTCTTGCACTAAATCAATTGAGAAATCTATCTCCCTTCTCGGTGGCAATCCGGGTATTTCTTGGAATACATATTCAAATTCCTATAGCGCCGAGAAATATTCAAGGATTGGCCCTTTTGTATTATCTGGCTCTTCCACATGAGCTTCATACAATTGACATCCTTTTCTAAAACATATTTTCAGTTGTAAGGCCGAAATCGCCCTTATAGAGATGGGTCTTGGAACTCCTTTCACAGTGCTCTGTTTTCCATCTCCATCAAGACATGTAAATGTCTTTTTATGAAAATATAGGACAACATGATGCTTTTCCAACCAATCCATCCCAATTAGAACATCATAAGACCCCAATGGTATGATATTTAGATCATTACTAGTATTCACGCCATTAAGACTTATGGAACAACTTCTGACCATATCATGGATTCTTCTTTTGGTTCCAGTGGCTAACTGAACCAAACTTTCCTTTCCAAGTTTTATTTTCTCCAAATGTAATCTATCCACTATCTTAGGATCAATGTAGCAATGAATTTCTCCTGAATCAATTAAAATAGCAAAAGTCTTATTTATGATCTTATCTTCCACCTCGATCATATTGGACTGGTACTTTGCTTGTCAATCATTTAAAGCTGCATAGATTCTTCCCATATCTTCGACTGTTGTAGCCTCTTGGATGTTGTGCATAGTATTCACTCTGCCTTTTCTGTGTGGGAAATCCTTGTACATGTGATTTTCTTTGCATCCCTAGCATTGGATTGGTGGTCTTCCCCTTTTTCCCAAGGAATCTTATTTCTTGGATTCCCCCTTAGCATACTGATCTTGTCAATTTCTATTAGTCTCATTCCTATTGAAGGGAGGTTTGAATCCTTTCCTCCTCTAATCGGACTTCTCATTATTCTTGTCCTTCCAATATTTCTGTAGGGATTCTCTTCCTTGGCCTTGCTCATACAGGCATTTATCCTTCCTGGTGGCCTCAATCAAGGTCCTAGGTTCATCATACTTGATATTTTCCTTATAAAAGGATGGAAATTCACTTAGAAATCTTTGTATTTTCACTTTCTCATCACCAATGAACTTGACATATTTTAACAATCCTAAGAACTTCTTCTCATACTTTGCCATAGTCATGCTTCCCAACCTGAGCTCAAAGAACTCCTACATTTTCCTGTCATAGAAATGCTCTGAGAGGTACTCCTTCTGGAAGTACTTCTTGAATTGTTTCCAAGTGATCCTACTTTCATTAACATGTTTCACTTTCTTCAGTTGATCCCACCACGTTGCAGCCTTCTCGTGTAAATGGTAGGTGGCAATCCTGGCTTCCAGGTTTGAAGAATAGTTATGCAATTGAAAATATCTCTGGATCCCAAGAAACCATGCTTCGACATCATCTTCCCTTTCTCTTTCACCATCAAAGGAAGGTGGCTTGAGCTTCCTCAACTCTCCTTGCAAACTATCTACCTCTTGTTTCCTTCTTTGTTGTCTGACAGGCGACACCTCTGGACTGCTTACGGGATCATCCAATGCATTAAACTTTTTTTCTAAGTAAGGAGGTGAGTGGTGTCCATGAGATTTGATAGCACTTCTGGAATAACCAGCTCTTCCATGAGCATGTATTCTTTCATGACACTTGCCTCCTTCCTCCTTTCTTGAGTTTGATCCCTTCCTCGTTTGCCTCTACAACTTATTTAAGCTCTACAAAACTTGAGCATGTATCTGACTTTTCTCTCTCATCAGTCTCTTATTTTCTTCTTTGTAGCTCTGCACTTCCATCTTCAGGCTTCTTACCATTTCTATTAACATTTATTGATCTCATTTTCCCTTGCGTTCGTTGGACTCTGTCTCTGCATTACCAACTCTAGTATTCTGGCCTTCGGCCTCCTTATCACGACTGGAGGATCCCTCACCTTCTTCCATTTCCTCAATACACATCGTGAGTTGATGTGTTTAAACCCCTTAATTCTACAAAATGTGCAAGCGACCATTTTGTTAGAATTATGGATATGATAAACAAAATTGCCAAACCATGCTACAGGTCTCTTTCTATTTTTTTGTTCATGGAGACCATATCCCCATTCTCTAAAAATAACAGTGTCTTGTTATACTTGGTGGACACATAATTTCATCCTGCACTGGCACTTCCTTCAAACCTCTTCCTAGGTGACCACGACTAGAAATCGTGGATAAATCCTTCCTTAGCACTTTTCTGTCTCGAGGACAACCAATTCGGCCTTTAGCCCTCCTTCCCTCAGCTCTCAATATGCATATGACCATGGTCATGACCCTATGCTTAGCTAAAAAATCACTTGTCTAGCGCTTCGAGACTTCATAACTTCCATCCAAGACCGAATCAACAGTCCTCATCCTCTTTCACGATCAACAATCGAGATCCACTTAGGGACTCCACGCTTTGGAAGTCTTAACTTTCCTTGCTTGTCTCCTCCTAGAACGCTTTTTACCCGGAGTTCCTGATCTGTCGATGTGTGTCCTTCCATAGATCAACGACTGTGAATTGCTTCATCTCTTCAGGCTTCGGAAGTTTCAAACTTCCCTCTTGCACTTTCTCCCAGAGTGCTTTCACCCGAAGTCGACGATCCTTCGACGTGTGTCTTTTGGAATCAACGGTCGATAAGTACTCTAGCCTTCAGGCCTTCAGGAGTTTTCAACCCAACACAACCTGTCACACCTTTCCTCTCTAGAGTGACCAGTCTCTAGACTGCACGATCTGTCGCCATGTGGAGAAATATTGGAAGTGGACAAGTGGCCCAATCAGGCAGGTGCCATGTGTCACGTTCTAACTAACTTTTCAATACTCCAACTGCTCAAAACTTACTAACATGTGGAACACATCCCATGTGTCCACGTCATCCCAGGTGACGTTTTCAAGCCACGTCACTTCGAAATTCCAAGTTCCACATCACCCCTAGGTGATGTCATCATGCCCCATCACTTCGGCTCTTCGGGCTTCATAACTTCGATATTTTTCATACTATCACACTTCCAATCCTCCTGAACTTTGAATTCTCAAACTGGCCAATCTGTCACCATGTGTCCTCCTGGATCAGACTACTAAGATTCACTTCGGGTCTTCACCCAAAGTCTAGGGATCTACACCATGTGTCTTCCTTAATCTAACGGCTATGTTTTACTTCGGGACTCTGAACTTTGGAAATCTCAAACCTCAACCTCTTTTTTTTTGAAATGTTTTTATCTTAAGTTCGGGATTTACAGATGCATGTATCCCGAAAGTTGGGTTTGTATACTCCACTTTCAGTTCCTTCTCGTCCTTGGGAAAGAATTTCCATGGACTTTGTAGTAGGTCTACCTATGTCTAAAAAGAATCATGATTATGTTTATGTTGTGGTTGAGAATTTCAACAAAATGTTTATTTTGATGCCTTGTAAGAAGCAGGTTATAGCTGAACAAATGACATAAATGTTCGTTCAACATGTTTGGGTACATTTTGGGTTGCCCAAATCCATTATTTCTGATCGAGATTCTCGATTTATTGGGAACTTTTGGTCAATATTATTGGAACTCATGGACACCGAGCTGAAAAAGAGCACAACTTTTCATCCACAAACAAATGGTCAAACATAAGTGGTGAATAGAACAATAGCACAACTTCTTCATGGTTATTGTAACAAGCATCCTAATCTTTGGGATGAGAACCTACACTACATTCAACATGCTTACAACTGGGCTAAGCACTCTTCAACTCAAACATCTCCATTTGAGGCATATTTTGTTTATTTGCAAAAATATCCTTTAGATTTTATCTTTGGGAAAGATATTGTTATTGATGGTCAATATCACATTGATAGAGAAAATAAGTTCATTGAAAAAATCTAGTTGGTGCATCAAATGGTACAAGAACAGTTGGAAAAGAGACAAGCCAAGTACAAGATAAGACATGACAAGCATCGTGTTGATCACAATTTCCAAGTTGGAGATGAAGATTGGCTTTACATTAGAAAAGAGAGGCTTAAAGGAGAAGTGTAACATCCCCAACTACCCACAGGTCGGGGCATGCTACCTTCAATCCCATCCTTGGACTTTTTATTCTTACGGATACCTTATTTAATTAATAAGAACGCATAAGATACAAGATTTAACGACATGCACAACAATATCTAGCAAACATGCATAATCTAGATTTAGTTAAACGATATTTAAAATACACAGCGGAAATACATTCATACACAGATAATAATATCACAATAGAGAAAACTTATCTTTATAAAAGGGCGACACCAACTAGCTGCAGACCAAGGACGTTCCACCCAACCGTAGACACCACTGCTCCAAATCTCAACAGCAGTGTCACCCCTGAGCCAGGGCTATGAATCCACAAGGACGGTTCTGAAGTGTACTTGGGTTCCCAAACCAGTCAGCTCTCAAGATCTCATAGGTTTCCCAACACCCACAAAAATCCAAGTACCCAGCTCTCTTCTACCCAGCCTGCACCGCCCAAGAGAACGAACCTCCACCCTTCTCTTCCACGCAGTCCTTCAAGCAGTCCTTCTCCTTTTTACTAGGGCCTCCAGCACAGTTGGTCCAAAATCTCAATGTTGGAACTCTCAGGACTCACGGTTGTGAGCAGAACATGACACATACCAATGCATCTTAGACATGTAGGCCCCAAGTCATGGCTATATTGCACCAACGACCATTACAACCAACTATCCCGTGGCTAGTTCTCAACAGTTCCTTTCCCTTTACCAGGACAAGACACAAATGAGGATAGATCAATGGATGGGTAAGTGAGTGCATGGAAGTGTGTGAGGGAAAGAATGGGATAACTCATAGGTGATGAAGAAGATGAGGCAACGACCAATGTTCATCGACCAATGACCAACCCCACAATCATAACAGGGATGGGTTTAAGTATTTCCATGGGGAAATCAAGAACCTCCTGGCCTTCCCCAAGAAGCTCACGTAATCAATCCCCTCCCTTAAGAAAAAAGGGTAATTAACATAGGAATAAACATTTATCCCCTCAAGCCCCCTCTCTTGTGGAATCATAGCCCCCTATAACTCTAGTCCTTATCCGTCTAGTAGCCAACGATGTGTTTATTATTAATAATGATCAAAACATTACATTTCTTGCGCATACTGGCCCTTTAATAATTGTTTGGGCACTCAGGCCTCTCAACATTATAACAATACATTATTTAAAATGAGGGTTCGAAACCTGGGGTGTTACAAGAAGGTAAAATACTGAAACCAATTAGATATGGATTAGATATGGACCTTTCAAGATTCTTGAAAAGATTGGTAACAATGCCTTTCGTTTGGATTTTCCTCCTTATATGCAAATGTATGCAGTTGTCAATGTTGAGAATTTGAGATTGTATGAGCCTCCTTTGATTGATGATCAAGGAGAGCATGTTCATATTCCTTCCATAGATGATTTCTCACCAGAATATCTTTCAAAAATACATGAAGATACAATCCTTGATAGGAGGGTGATAACTTCAAACTGAGGGAATGTGGAATACCTTCAAGTTGGTCTTAAAGGCAAAAATCCAAGAAAAGCTAAATGGATTGAGGTTGGAAAGGTGAAGGAACTATACCCTCTTCTTCAAATAGACTGAAAGTAATCTTTTGGAGGTCCAAAAGCTTCCCAATGGGGAGGAGTGATCCAAGGGATCAAAATATGATCAAAAATCAAAGTGCTCGGAATTGCTTGAAAACAGACTCATGCGTAGGCCTCATCCTCACTATCCCAACACAACTTGAATGGGTTCAAATGAACGTTGTATCTGAGAGATATCGCATTCTGTCCACTTTGCCAAACAGACAAAAAAAAAATTGACTGTATAGTCCGTACAATCCATATTCCTGACTGTTTAGACCATACTGACACGTGGCAGGGTGACCATACTGACAAGTGGTAGGGTGACATGGATTGTTGACTCGGCAGAGGTGTTGATGTGGAATGGTACCATACTAACACATGGAAAGTGATGATGTGGAAGAGGCTGACGTGGCAGGTGAGTTGGAAGTAGATACGTGGACCTATCCGATTTCGACACGTGATGTGTTTGGGAGCCAATTTTATGGTGTTACGTGGCCTAGACATGGGCTTCCACGTGGCACCCCTCTGTAGTGTAAAATTTTTTTGGAGTCCGTGGGGGTTGAACCCGATATCTCCACCTTGGAAGAGTCTTCACGTAGGCTGGGCCACCAGCCCACCTACCATTTGTTCCTTACCCCATTTGATGTAACCTTTTATTTATGTTTGTTTCAATGGCTTGGTCAGGCGGAGAAAGGGTTGGGGCCTAGCCCCATCCCTAGTCATGAACTCACAAATGAACCATACGCCATATGTCTAGAAGGCACGGGGGTTACAAATGGTTAAGCCCTCGATTACACTTTTAATTCATCATATGACCACCAAAGAGCATGCGATTGTTCCAGCGGCTGCCAAGAATCTAGATTTAGAGCTAGCACATGGCCACATGGAGGCCATGTGACCGACACCTCCAACGGTTAAGGTTCTTGGCGCCCTAACTGTTCAACAGAATGCCATGATTTGTGGAATGCACGTGGGTGCTAGGTTTTGTCACGGAAATGTGCTCAAGAGATAGGTTGTTGACACACAGGTGCGAATTGGAGGAGTAGAGACAACAAAGAATATGGAAAACTTCCAGGAAGTGATTCCTATTCAGTTTTTGACCAAACTAGGTGCAGGAAGAACCCAACTAGGGGTTTTAGGACGTTCTGGAGCCATTGAAGCCATCTATTTTTCATTTTAAGCATTGTAAAGCACTAATTTTGACACTTTGAGCATTAATGAAAATGATCCATTAGAAATTGGACCAGGAGATGTAGCCCAAGAGAGGGGTGAACTCCTTTATCATATTGTTGTGTTAATGTGTTTACTTTGATGGTTGTTATGTATGTTTATGCTACTTATGATTAGGTACAAACTCATTAATTTTTATGTGTTTGTAACTTGATCCTATTATCCAAGAACATACAAATTTCACTTGCAATTTTAAAGAGACTCAAGCCTTTTCATTTTCAGATCAGTTGGAGACAATATACAGGGGAACTACCAGGGTGGTCCATCGGAGGGAGAGGGGAAAATTATTCGAACTATTTTTTCTCTGAAAATAATAAATATCTTTGTACAAAATAGGCGGGCATGCCCCATGCTCATGTCATCAAAACCAGAAATACATAACTGAACTAGAAATGTTTTGATGAAGTGGGAATACGCAGCACCCTCGAGGGCGTCAACAATAAAACATGACATTTTTTATGAGTGAACTTGTTATTAATCGAGAAATTAATCATGCAGCTAAGTGTTTAGGACTCAGAGGAATTGATGGTCTATTATATTCAAAGGTCTTCGACTGGTACAAAAAAATACAAGGGTCGACCCAACATAACATGAAATTGTGTTGAGGT
>ML824280.1:25359-75148 GCA_009831015.1 Picea engelmannii | reverse complement strand
TCTTGTACTTGAACATTTAAGTGGGGTAAAAGGAGGTTGCCCCCTCGAAGAGGCTTATTATCTGAAATTATCTCTGTTTCAAGGCATTGAGTACTTTTCCTGAGGTTTTTCCATGCTATATTGATGTTTGGTTCTTAACAGAAGTTGGGGAGGCAAGCATATATATAGGCACAGGGCCCACTATGCCACCTCATTTGTAACTATGGTGATTGAGCTCTAGTACATTGTGTGGATGTATTTGAGATATTTTGGAGATCATAGGTGATTAGATTCGACCAGCAAGAGATACCGGTAAGTGATTGACACCTCCCGCATTTTTTGAATTTCTATGATTTGGGGATGGGGGTCGTATGAAGGATCGTATGGATGTATTTATGTGTAATTAGGGAGACTGCACAGGAGATTGGAATATACATGCATAGGACTATGTATGTATAATCCAATATATTGTGTAGAGTGCACGAGAGAAATCGAGATAGTTGCACACATGTTGGCACGACTATGTCGATTGTTCCCATGCAGCTCAACCCGACTGTCAAGTGGACAATCACATAGGATTGTGCAATTGTTAATGAAATATTCATGCAAGACTACACGACTATTGGATGGACAAATCCTTGGATGACTACGTGGCTATATGACTCACAATTGTGCACATCAATGTGGATGTAGTAGTAACAATCACGTTGATGTGAGTGACTGTTCGAGTGACAGTTGCGCTAATTTGTAGAAGTTTGTTTTAAAAGATTATTTTTGGAATTTTTAAAATTTTGGATAACCAAAATCCTTTTGGAATGGATGCAGGTGAGAGAAGACATAGCAGGATGTCGCTTTTTTTGGAGAGAGAGGGATTGGGAGTGCCTCTGGGGGGAGGTGCAAGGGAATTTTCGTGTGCGACGACAGCTAGCCCGCTTTAGCTTGTTGAAGTTTTTTTATTGTGCTCCTCCGAGGTCATGAGAGGAGCTATTCAAATTCTTGATTTATATGTGGAGGCCTAACCTACATGATTTTATGTTTCATGGTTAGGAGGTCCACTTCATAGATGAGGTGGAAATCTACTTTTTGACAGCGCTCCCCTTTAGGGGAAAAGAGCTAGAGGTGCATCCCCATATGTTGAAGTGAGTGTTTGTGTCTGAGATGGTGATGCACCATTATCTAGTTGAGGATCCACTGATTGACAGGTCGATAAATTTGGTGTCTATTGATTCTTTATTGATGTAGGTGGTATGTGCTATGGTGGTGTGAATTTATGGGTCATTGAGGACCCAACGCATTTCATGTGCACACTCAAGGGTGGTGGACAGGGTCTTGGCCAGCGATACCTTCACATGGGCATGGGTGATGCACTCATGCATGATAGTGCAGTTGGATTGGTGCAGCATGGATATATCAAGGGAGTTCCCCTTTAGGTCGGTCCTCTGCAATTTTGTTTTAGAGAGAGTTGTATTATTGTGCCCATGAGTGATCTATATGTCTAGGAACATGTGTGAATGTGATGGATTAAAAATTATGTGTTAACAATCTAACTTGTAGGTATTTTTGAGGCGTGGATCACGTTCTCAATACACATTGTTTAGTTGTAGAAGGATGGGCTCAGAATCTAAGAGGATGTTAAGGTGGTGAATATGAAGATTATTGGCATATGTGAGGAGACCAATCATGGCCACATACTTGGGTTGGTTGTTGGTGGCGATCCCTAGACATATACCACTGGAGTGGAGTAGCACATGCGTAGGGCTGTAAATGGCCCAAGTTGTCGAAGAGAAATTTTGAGTCCATCAATGAGTACCATTGATTTACCCAATGTGGTAAGCTGACGGATGATTCGTCTATAACAAAAAAGGATAAAAGATCATACATATGACTTGGAAGGTTTGAAAAAAGTTTAAAAACACTAAAACATGAAGAAACCTAAGGTAGAGTGGCTACATTAGGGGTAGAATTTCTTCAAGTATAACCCATTGATAGGGTCTTTGAGGGTAGGGACTTTCAAGTGGGCTAGAATGTAGACTCCTTTTGTGCGGAAATGTTGAACGATAAATGGGCCCCACCAGAGGGACTCAAACTTACTGTGGCCTAAGGTATCGTAGGCAATGTCATAGGCCAATACTCAATTGTCTTCATTAAATGAGCGAAGGTTTACTTGGCAATCAAAGACTGTTTTGGAACATTTATGAGCCTCTTTGTTATTTTGCAAAGAGGATCACCGCTCCTCAATGAGAGATTCTAGGGTAAGTAATCATTGCTCCATGGGATTGGTGTCTGGGAGTAATTTGATTGTGGTACATAATGTGGGGATTTCACACTCGATGGGTAGTATGGATTCAACCCCGTGAACAAGGTGGAATGATGTAAATATGGTGGTGGTTTTTATTATTTTTTGATAGGCCTACAAAGGAGAAAACAACATGTGATTCCAGTTGGTTTTGTGCTTTTTCTACAGTTCTCGACAACATGGTTTTGAGGAATTTGTGGACTTCCTCGACTTCCTCATTGGGTTGTCGGTATTATGGTGAATAAAATTCATGAGTAAATCCTAACTTGGAGGATAACTCAGTGAATACTTCATTCTCAAAGCATTTTCCATGGTCTAGCATGAGCTATAAGGGGACTCCAAAACAAGCAATGACATGGTTAAATAAGAACCGAGCTGCAATAATGAGCGTGTTGTTGAACGTAGGAATAACTTCAACCCATTTGGTGAATTAGTCAAATGTGACTACGATGTATTTGTGCCCATTGTTGGATGGGGGTTGCAGGTCATAAAATCAATGCCCCACTTGCAAAAGGGGCCTACGGTGATAACGAGATGTAGGGGAGATGGTGGTGCTCTGGATTTATGCATGTATAATTGACATTTTTTATAGTGCTTAACTATGTGGATGTATTCATGAAATAAAGTGGGCCAGAAATAACCATCCCTAACCACTTTCTGAGCATTGGACATACCAGAGAAGTTTCCTCCACAAGCGCCACTGTGGAAATCATTCAATACTCTCTTTGCTTCCTCGATGGAGAGTCAACAACGGAGTATGGTTTCTTCCCTTGTTGGGAGGCCTATTCATACATAAGTGAATATAAGAATATATATAACAAAGGGATGAAAGCATAAACAACCATTTCTCCTATGTATATATACTCATGAAGATGGAATAGAAAGACATTTTGTTAACCTTCCCATATACACTTCTTGAGTAGTGTGTTTCTTGATATGTTTTCCCTAATGTAATCTCTTCTTGAATGCATCCCTGTGATTCCATAGACTACAACACTTTGGTTCCGTTGTCTTGTGACTTGAATCCAGAGAAATTTGATTGAGATGCTTGATTACGTGGAAGAGGAGATTGGAGAGCCATTTTGAAGTAGCCTTCTTCCTGGTGGGTGAGAGCCTCACAGCAAAAGTATGCATTGAAGATGATCATTGATTGCTCATAAAGGCTACTTGACAAGCACGCTTGAAGAAGCTAGAAAGAATCTGCATTACATATAAAAAGATAAGTATGCTAGATTCAAAAAGAATAGATAAGAGAAAGCTGGATTTTGATAAATATTATCCACGTCCATGATTTGAGAATACGTGGATGAGATTCTATCAGTTTCACAATATTCGGAAGCAATTTTTATTACCACGGATCATATTCCAAAGTTTGTTGTAGTTTCAAGAGATTTCAGTGGTATTATTTGTTGTAGAAAACCATATTATAACTGCGTTATGAACTGTGAATGCACAATTAACATGTAGCGATGCAGTAAGGTTGTTGTTGAAGCGCCCACACTTGAGTTTGTAGGAGGTCAGTGGTATCCACCTGGGCCGTGCCCATAACCTGCAATGCTTGAATTAGTTGAGTTCTAAAGACCCGTGATCTGACAGAAAATGGATAGAGCCGACCAACTGATGGATGGTTGAAGCGCTTGGTCGACTCCGAATCCTCCCAAGTGCCTATAAAGTAGTGTTGGTCGTCCACCATCAGTACCAGCATTTACACTTGGAAGAAACCTAGATTAGCACAGTCACATAATTGTGATTGATGAATGCCGAAAGGCATATGAATCAAGCAGACTGCTAAAACGCAGGGACAGGTGAGGAAATTCGTGGTTAATAATTTAAAGCGTGGTAATGTTAAACGTTAATCATTTAAGCGTGGCAATCATATAGTGCTATAGTAATTTCTTAATATGATTAGGTAAATGTTAAAAAGTAAACAGGGTAACGGATGCATTCAAAAATACAAGGAAATTATGAAGAGTAAATCACATTAATTGATTTGGGAGGACGACTAAGAATATTCCAGCATCTTTAATTGTTAGCTATCAGATCAGAATTTTAGATTAAAAAATGATTAATTGTACCCATTGCCAATAGGTATACGTCTTTCTTTCGGCGTAATAACTCGGCTTCCTTACCGCCTTCCTGAAGGGGAATTATTATACTACTACACAAACCGACTCAAGTTTGACACTTAACTTGAGGAAGTTAAAGGTGATTACATCTGACGTGCGGTTATTAAAATTCTTGGAGTTTGGGTTGTCACTCTGGTTATTGAAATTGCTGTAGTCTAAACGTTCTACTTTTTGGATGTTTTTAGGTAATTTCTTTTGTTTGATTTTGTTCGAAATTTAGTGATGAATAATCCGATCTTTAGATTTGAATGATTAAGTTTGTATAATTCAAGTGTCCCAAAAGTTTTTCAGCAAGCTAAATCTATTTATATATTCAAAAATGCAATTTAAATAAGAAGAAAATAGTTATTTTCTATTTCACCCCAAAATATAAAAAGTGTAAAAAGTTTAGCTAATACCATTAAAATTATTGTATAAAAATGTACGGAAAACAACACAGATTTATAATCCTTTGTTTGATTGGATAAAGACTGTTCCTCGCTGATTTGGTGGTTGTACTTGTTACTTGTTATATCTATAAAAACTGGGTTGTGGCCACACTAGGAGAAGGAAGAAGGATTCAAATGCATGGTTTGTTTAAACAATGTTGCTTCCTCGAACAATGATCTAGAGAGAATATATCACTGTCTCTACCTGTTCACTGTCATATAAGCGGAGGTCATTGGCTTCTGGACACCATCGCGAGACTTAGATTTTACACCCTCGGCAAGGAACTGATGATACTAGAGGCGTTCAGGCATGAAGTTCGGGCTCTGCTTGAAATGTACGTAGAGTTAAGAAGAGATGCATTGACTTTGTCGATTTTCAATGTATAAATTAAAGTTGTGGGTTAAAGATTTTACGAAATGAAGATTTTTTTGGGGGAATATTTCTTAGAAATTAGGTGAGAAATTGTTGGACTTGTAAATTTAAGTGATTATTTCTGTAAAATCCAAGTGTCCTAAAAGTTTTTCATCATGCTGAATCCATTTCTACATTAAAAATGGATTTTAAACAACAAAAAATTAATGATTTGTGTAAATTAAACAATGTATGTGGAATAATATGTGGGAGTTTTTCAACATGCTGAATCCATTCTTATATTAAAAATGGATTTGAATAACAAAAAATAATGATTTGTATAAATTAAACAATTTATATTGTTTTCTCTGAAGCTAAACTAGCACAGCCACATAATTGTGGATGATCAACGCTGAAAGGTTGTTAAGATGAAAATAATCCTTAAAAGAATATATTAAATTTTATTATTGATTAACAAATAAACGGTTGAGCTTCATTTATCTGGTGTTAATATTTTAATTTCTGTTAATCACTTAGGTGGCAATCACTTAGCTATCAAAGTAATTTTTAAATATGATTAGGTAAATGTAAAAAAGTAAACACATAAATGGATGTCTTTATAATAGCTAGGAAGTTAATGATTGAAATCACAGCCATTTATTTTGTGTGACTACTAAGAATATTCCAGCCATATTTAATCCTGTCCATAGAAAACTTATTAAACACTAAACCCCTATTAAATCTGCCCATTGTCAATAGGTATACCCCTTTTGGCGTAATCACTTGATGATCTAGTTGTTGTAGTCATAAAAATGGTTATTATAATTCTTTGACTTGCAAAATCCTTTTGAATCCTTTGACTAAGGATACTGGTGAAAAAAGAGCGACCTAGGGAGAGGCCCGACTTGCACGCCTGCTCTATATTATTGAATGGAAAATTTTCAAAGTTGACTAATGGGTATGTCGGATCCATGGAACCATCCAAAGAGAGATCGATCAGTAATAAAGAAGGGAGCCAACAAGTGTCCATCGGATTGATTCAATGAGCAAAAGTGTTTCACTCACATTCTCATAATCAAGGCCAGAGCGAGTTGGTCGACTAAGCAACATCCTGGTTGAGGGGATCGACTAAAAAGTATCACGGTCGAGGAGGTCTACTGCACTAAAGAACTTCATTGAATCATATTCAACTTGGTGAAAAGATCCAATTATTTTTGCGAAGCAGCTATATTACTCAAATCAAAGATGTGAAAATAGTAGATTCCATATTTAATTTTTTGTCAAAACATACAAAATCAAAGCATTTTGAAACGATATCATAATGAAGGTCTATAGTTATGTATTAAAATAAAAATTGTGTTGAAAAAGGTGTTTCAAAGAAAAAAACCATTGAATCACCTAAAAATATTTTATAGATTATTGTATGGAGAAATTTAATGTAAATGGAGTTTTGAAGTAGAGCTACATGAACGGAACAAGTCAAGTTGACTCAAGAGTCGAGTGTGAGTCAATTCGACTCGAATCCTAATGGAGTT
This sequence comes from Picea engelmannii, assembly GCA_009831015.1. NCBI lineage: Eukaryota > Viridiplantae > Streptophyta > Pinopsida > Pinales > Pinaceae > Picea > Picea engelmannii. The sequence continues at coordinate 68,432 of ML824280.1, read as the reverse complement.
TAGTCTAATCAAGTTTATAATTCAATTAATATTGTAGATTGTGTAAGTGGATTGAATCATGAGTTGAAAATTGAATGGACAAGAGGGGATTAAATGTGAGTCTTTATAGGTAGAAAATCCCCTCCACTTATGTAATGTAAGTTAGTGGTTATTCAACTAGATCGGTTTTTCACTGATATCAGTGGATACACATCCGACCACATGAAGTCAAACCTTGCACATGAAAAATATTTTGTATTTTATTAGCAGTCAAAGAATCATAGTAGAGTCAAGTTATTCAAGTCCTCCTTCATGTAATACCAAATGCAGAATCCATTTATTCTCAAAGACCATAAAAGAAGAAATAAGTACATCCATTATTGCAAAGGAGTAGAGAAACCAATTAAGGACCAATAAATCATTGAAAGATCGAATTATAATTATGATCGTATAAAGGCATTCAAGAAAGAGATATCTTAAGACAGACACACACATGAGAGATGAAAAGATAATATGATGACACAAGAACATTTGAATTAATTAATACCCTTGGTATAAGAGTTACATAATAGTTCCCCGAGTTGTGACAAAGAAAGCAGAGGAATGGTAGTGTAACGTCCCCAACCATCACCAGGCCTATCGGGCAACGCTACACAATTACCTGGTCTTCTATGATTAGCTCTGATACCATAATGTAACATCCCCAGCCATCACCAGGCCTACCGGGCAATGCCACCGTGGAACATATATATATATAATGCATACTTAATGAATTTTAATCAAGTAAAACATAGTTACTACTACCATATAGACTCAAACATAAATTAATAGTAAGTCCTATATGCAACGGAACACATGACACATTTCAGGAATCACATACATGCATAACATACATAATTAAGCACATAACTTATCTTTTAACTGGAGTCAAACCACCAACTGCGTGCAGACCTTCCATGAACCTCCTAGCCTTAGACCACACTACTCATCACTCTCAGCATTAGGTCACCCCTGAGTTGGGACTAAGCTCCACCAGGCAAGGGATTCCTAGGCTAGGCAAGGTCAATAGGAATTCACACAGTTTACGAGGAAGGATTCTCTCCCAGGAGCCACTTACGTCTACTGCTCATAGACTCTCACTCCCCACATGCGTGTCCCACCCCAAGAGTATACACCTTCACTATCACACAACCCATCGGTTGCTCCACCTCCCTTACCTTGGGCTTCAACAACAGGCCAAACCAGAATTCTCAGAGCTTTGTAGCAGCTACGGGACTCCCTCCAGGAGAATTCACCTCCTCAGCACACTCTCTCACCTGGAGAGAGTTGTTCATAGGCCTAACAACCTACTTCTTCAATCCACAACCACCTCTCTCACTTGGAGAGAGAGTTGCTCACAGGCCTGACAACTTGCTTCTTCAATCCACAACCACCTCTCTCACCTAAAGAGAGAGTTGGTCACAAGCCTGACAACCTGCCTCTTCAACCACTTCAACTGAGTTCCAACCGGGTGAGGGAAACCACAATAGCATCAACACTCAGTTGACACAAGGATGACGACATCAACAGAAAATGGGCATGGGCACCAAAAACAACAATAGCCAAATGCTCAGACACAACACGGCTCAGGCAATTACCAAGGTATAAGATTCAACAAGAGACGCAGATCCACCCACAGTTTACTGGTTTTAGGGTGTGTGACAAGAAAAATATCTAGAGGTCGATGATGGAGGCCAACGAGTTCAGGCGGAGGATGGAAGAATGGGAAGTAGACCCCCAACATGAGTTAACTCTTCAGTTTTAACTATATGTGCCCAGGTCGACACTTGTCTTCCTAGAGCTGCATGCACTCCATTTAGCATTTGTTCCCTTTCTCTGGAACTTAGGACAAAACATATCCTTTTTAAACAACCTTTGGAATAATAATAATATATTATTATTCTCTTGGACTTAAGCCCTTAAGCTTAGCCCCTCTTTCCAACCTTTTATCCCCCTCTTCCTTACCCAGCCTAGTGGAATCTTAGTCCCCCATCACTCTTTCTTCATGGTTGGTCTACACACAACAATGTTTTTATATTAATAATATGAATATTTACATGTACAAAACAGGCTCCTGGCCTTTAACACGTAGTCTCTCCAACCCAATAACCCATAAGCCTACCAGCCTATAATTTCTTGGCTCACCAGCTACAAAACATGTTTCAATTCATATTGCAACTAGGGCTCGTCCTAGGGGTATTACAATCCCCCTCCCCTTATTTTTGCATGGTCCTCAGTGCAACTTATTTACACAACATCAAAAAGATTTTCAAAATCTTCAAAAATATGTGGGTATTCTGCCCACATAGCATCCTCATGCTCCCATGTCATGTCCTCAGGTCCGTACCAGGTCCAATGGACCTTTACAATCCCTGTGGCTCGATTCTGGAGATGTTTTCTCTTCCGGTCCAATATGCGCATCAGATGTACTTGCAAGATGCCTTCTTGCTCCACTTGAATCGCATTCCAATCAATAACATGATTAGCATCAGGTATATATTTCTAAAGCAATGAAACATGAAACACATTATGTATAGTCATGGATGCAGGCAATGCAAGCATATATGCAACTGGCCCAATCCTTTCTAGGACTTCAAATGGCCCACAATATATGGCTTCCAGTTTGGAACAGTCTCCCAACTTCAGGGAACTTCTATTGGCTTTTACTTTCAAGAAAACATGATCACCCACTTTAAAATCCCTATGGGTTTTTTTCTTATCAGCATAACTTTTCTGCCTATCTTGGGAAACCTTTAAATTATGCTTAATCTTTAGCATTTTCTCTTCCATTTCCCTAAGCAACTCTGGCTCAACTATTGCTCTATCAACTCGGTTGTCCCAGCTTATTGGTGTGTTGTAGTTTCTTCCATAAAGTGCTTTGTTGTCATAGGGGCAGACCCAAGGTTCAACACTACAACAAGGCACCAACAAAACCCTAACTACTGGTCCTTTTGGCAACACCTGCAAAGTAGATGAAGTCTCACCTGAGGTAGAGGCAGGGGTGGTTGCAGGACTCAGTGTTGGCCCTTGACCAAGTTTTGGAAGATTCTTGGACATATTGGCCTACTTTGGACTTTGATAGCCTGTCAAAGGAGGAGCGCAAGACGAAGTGGAGATCATGGGATAGCGGCCCACTTTTGGGTCCTTTTTGGGTTTTTGGGATTATGTAATGGGATTGGGATGTCGGCCCATGGGTTTACACATGCTTAGGCCTATTTTGTAATGTATGAATATATATCTAGACAATGTAAGGGAGGGGATCTATCAGCATCTATGTGATTTGTGCTAAGTGCAAGTAAGGTCTGTAAGTTTTTTGTGCATGATTGTAAGAGACTTGCAGAGCTAAGTGCAAGTGGTTGTAACAGAGAATGGAAGTCTTTGTGTTGTAACACAAGGAAGAAGGATCTAGCGAGCTGTGCATATCTTTTGTCCTATGCGGAGAAGGGTTTGATGGCTTTGTGCTTGTAACCGATTGAAGACGCTAATAAAGATGAAGAGTTGGTGGATGTAGCCCCAGGGTGGGGGTGAACCACGTAAACATTGTGTTGTCTTGCTTTGTGCTTGTCTTAATGTGTTTATGTCTTCTTTTGCTAAGTGCTTTGAGATGATTAGATAGATCTTCTTATGATTAGTGCTAATGGTGTGTAGAATGTTAGATTTGATATATATGAATATGCTTAGTGCTTGATCTGCTTGATCTGACCTACCTGTTGATGCTAAGTGCTTGAATACATTATATCAGTGTGAATGTTGTGAGGCTTTGTTTTATCAGGGAAGTGGATATTGATTGCATATTGAGGAAATGACGGTGCTAAGTGCTCTATTAAGTACTAGAATCACATATTTGTGTCCCAGCTAAGGTTGTAGACACTTGAGTCTTGCAACCACCCCTGCCTCTACCTCGAGTGAGACTTCATCTGCTTCATAGGTGTTGCCGAAAGGGCCAGTAGTTAGGGTTTTTTTGGTGCGTTGTTGTAGCATTGAACCTTGGGTCTACCCCTGTGCCAAAAAATGGTTCCGCTGCCAGGACCTGAAACTGTGATTGTTGGGAACTAAGGGAGAAGAAGCTTTGTGCAAAGATTCGACCTGAAACCGGGATATCTCTGTGTGTTGATCTGCTACCCTAGTGCGCAACATTTTACTTGACCTGTGAAGCTTTGTGCCAAGAAAAGAGGATAGATCTAAAGAAAAGAGGTTAGATCTGAAGAAAAGAGGTAAGATCTGTAAGCTCTGTGCTTTGATAAAGGAAAGAATAGTAGAAAATTTTTAAATCTGAAAGCTTTTTGCTTTATAAAGTAAGATTAGTGAAATTTTTTGTTTCTAAAGTATGGATCTAGGTATGTTTGATAGATTCTATCCTAGCTTGAAAACTAGGGAACTGATAGATGAAAGAAGGTTTGATATGAACAGATTTAATAAGAATAGTGAAAGATATGTTATACCTATGCATAGAAAGAATGTTTGGACTAACAAATGGATGCAATATCCTAGAAAGAATTTGTTGCAGGCTAGCTCCTATGATCCTAGTGCGCAGTACAGGAGAAGTTGGGGATCATTTAAAAGAAAGCTAGGAGTAACCCTTTGTTACAGCTGCAGAAGACCAGGACATCCTGCTAATGAATGCCCTGGGAGAAGACCTAGTTGTCTTTGTTGTAAGGCTTTGGACCATGAAGTGTTGGATTTCCCTAGAATGATTGCCAAGATTGAAAAAATGAATCTGAACCAGGAAAACCCTAAGGCAGATCCAAAAATATCATAACCCCAGAAAGAATCAGAGAAAGTATTGCTATAGATGAAAGAAACCTTGAATGACCACTGACATGTTAGATTATCAGAGATCTTTACAGAAAAAGAATGCATTGAATAAAGAATATGAGACTTCAACATTGATTGTGTTTTGGATGAGGAAACATAGGTGAATATCATGATAGAGAGAACTTGGGAAGTTATAGGCAGGCCTGCTATGATTCCTTCATTAGGAGGAATAGGGTTATTTAGAGGAAAACTGGTAAACCTATGTGGAAAGCTCACTCAGATATCTATGAATGCCAATGGAACTTCGACAGAAGAAGACTTTGAGATTATTAAATTTATTGAGGATAGTGCCCCATTTACCATGATACTTGGAAAACCTTGGATTGATAGAGATCAAGCCAGATGAAAAGAAAAATAATTTTTGGAACAACAGAAACAAGAGTTAAAAGATTTTGTGACCAAAAGGATCGCACATTTGATTGAAGAACAGGAGAACAGATCAAAGCTACTTAACATTAGAGAGATAGATGTCGAAGCTGGAAGAGCATTTGAGGACTCACAGAAGACTGAAGTACCTATCCCAAATAAAGAAGAGGTGTTACCCTTGAACCCTAGGAAAGAATCTCAACAGCAGTGACTATGTCCAAAGAAGATAAGAATCAGAATGGAAAAAGGACCACCTATGTAAGAATGGAAAGAAGGCTAGAAAGCTAAGTAAGAAGAGGGCTAAGATTGAAAAGTTATAGAAGGTTCCAGAGGAAACTTCACAGAAAGAAAATTTGCAAAATTGGAGCTTCGTCGGGATATCAGAGAAGTGACACATGGCACTTCGCCATGGCAAAGAAATATAGTCATTGGGAACGATATATCTGTTCAACTGTTGCTCTGAACGGGTAGGAAAGAATTTATGGTTCACCACCAAACTATTGGACTGTGCCATAATGGACAGAACAAGAGTAAATGAGGCTTCATACCCATTACAAGTGAACCGTTGCCGAGTTGCCTACTTATCCCATCGCGCCATGCACGGAGAACACTTTTTCTAACTGAGAGTTTGAGCCCACAGACTAAGTGAATTGTATACAAAGATCATTGCGCTCTTGTTGTTTATTCTATTGCAGTGTCTGAGCTAATCGTGACCCCAATAATTTTTAACCCCAAGCACGTATGTCCGATGATCTCACCATAGTAGAAGAATTAGTAACAAAGGTACTCCTCGACTTGATGACTGAAAGAGTCATATCAGAGAGAGGATTATCTACAAGTGTACAAGTATCATCGACAAGAGGACTGTCAGCCTCTCCGTCCACTGCTCAAGCTGAACCATCCCAGCTAGTAGATGAGAAGTGAACCAAGAACAGGGATGATCTCGTGAATGCTAAATTGATCCTGTGCATGCTAACTTCCTATCTACCACCTCTGAGTGGCGTGATAAACCGAGACAGTGTGCCCAGAGATTTTGAGTACGACTTAGTCACTATGTACCTCCTGAAAGGGATACGCGCAGTTCACGCAGACCAAGATAGGATTGCAGCATTGAAGTTTAGCGACTTCAACCTTGGTGACAGGAAGGTCTATAGCATGCTCACCCCACATGAGTACCTAACTAGAACAAAGGGAAAAAAATTGAAGATAGTTCCCCAGTCGTAGACCATCAACCTTGCGCAGTCCACACTACTCAACGTCATGAAGATCTCGAACTTCAGAAGACACCAAGAGGTGAATGCATGTGCCAAGTTGTTGTTGTCCTATTATCATGGAGGTTATTTGTGGTTAAACCATCACATAACAGTGGATCCGACATTGATCAATCATATCACAGGGCTGATTATGCAGGGCCCTGACCCACATGATTTTTACCCCGGAAAGACCGTGAATCACACTCTCGCCCAGAGGATAAAGGACATGTATGACGATGTCGAGAAGGGCACGTGAGGCTACAAGGTAGCCTCTATCCAGAGCGGCGTAGTGTGCCTCACCTGTCAACTGATTGCTGGGAAGTTAGTATGAAAGAACCGACCCACACAAGTCACCGGATTTGTAGTCGAACTCGCAAGGAAGTGCACAGAGGGCCTACAAATGAATTGGGTGCAGTACCTAGTGAATCAATTAGAAATCAACTGCAGAGAATCACAAGACCAAGGGTACAAATTTCATTTCAGTTGGTTATTGATCCTAATCGCTTTCATTTCCTAGGAGATGTCAGAAGGTGCGACCTTCCCGAACATCAAGCCCTTTGAACCTATGGCCGTGAAGTTCAGTACACTGTGGTACTCTAGTGACATGAATAAGCAATGGCAGTCAAATGTCGTGTTCCATACATATTACAACTAGTTGAAAGTAGCCATCTAGTTCGAGCCTCGTATGACCCCTAATACTCTCCACATGTTTCAGCCTTTGATGAAGTTCAGCATTGATCAACATTTTATTTACATCACAACACGCATAGATGGCCATAAGCAACAGTTGCAGTCCTACTACAAACTGACGGAGGAAGACTTGGAAGAGATCACCAAGGAATGGTCAGTGAACCTCCTTATTCCAACAAACCCTATGGAGATGTCCGACATCAACAGTCCAAAAACTACGCAGGATACACCCGGACCTAGAAATACAAAGAAGCCTGAAGAAGTTCAGGATTTAGACAACACATCCGTGAAAATTGCTTTTGCATCACCGGAGCAAGGAGGTGATGGTGAAGAGATAGATGGCACAAAAATCGAGCAAAAGGAGGGAGAGACCACACCGCCTAGAGACGAAGAGGACCCCTCGAAGAAAAGGAAGGTTTCCCCTCCGAAACCTTCCTCTTGGAAGAAAGTGAAAGGAACCAGGACCAAGTTCCAGACTATCCTCACTCCAGATGACTTCAATTTCACTGTAGTAGCCCTGAATGATGCTTTGCTGGAGATAGCAAAGAAGCAGGAGGCTAAGAAGGAGGAGATGTATAATCAAATTGAGGTTGAGCTCCAAGGGGTGTAGTAGGCACTACAGTCCATCCGCACAGTCTCCATTGCGCCTCTGTCAATAGGAACACCAGAAATGGGATATGAGCCAACTCAACTCCACCAAATCGTTGATATAGTCGAAGCTCACCTTCGATGAGCTCAAAAAGAAATAATGCAAGCCACCTAGGCTTTAGCACAAGTATACGGAGTCCTTCTAGAGCAATGCAATACTGCAGAACAAGAAAATATTACTCTCCAAGAAAAGTGGGATGAAGAAAAAGCACAACTACAAGAAAGCAAGGAACAATTGCTCGTAGAGAAACTCAAAGTAAGGGAAATGGTCAACAAAGCACTCTGCTCTGTGATATTCGTTGAATTAAAGACTGAAGAGAGAGTTCCATAGCAGGTGGCGCAACTTGAAGAAGTAATCCAGAAGCTACAACAACGCATCGCTGACTTAGAGCTCTGCACAGTACCTGAAACTCCACAGGAAATAAGAGACCAAAGAGAAACAACTGCTCCCAGCGCAGTCAACAGACTAAAAGAACTTTCCCTGGAATGAAAGAAGTTGAGTAACCATAGCACCCAAACATATGATAACCTCACCAAGAATCCATAATTATAGCCATTGAAGTCACAACTCAAAGAAGCAAAGCAACATGCATACACGCTACAGGTGCAGCTGAAGGCCCTGTCACCCGTGGAAAGAATGAAGCGGTCTCAAGAGAAACACACTGTCCAATAGTAGATCCATATGATTCAAATAAAGGTTATGGAAGTAACTCAACAGCTCCAACCAGTGAAAGAGAAGTCATGGCAATTGTTCACAAAGGTTGAAAGTCGAGGAGTAAAGCTAGAACAAGTTTTCATCGCAGTAGAACAACTCCTAGAAGGGTCGGTGAATGACAGAGTGATCTAGGAGTTCATCGAGAAAGAGGTCATAGCACAATAGCACGTCGAAGCCACTCAATCCATGCTCGAGGTGTTTGAGGCAGAACTAGTCCGACCAGAGTGACTCGAGACGAGTCACAGGTGAGTGTTGGGAGCCTGTTGGCCCTTGACCAAGTTTTTGGAGATTCTTGGTCATATTGGCCTACTTTGGACTTTGACAGCCTATCGAAGGAGGAGCACAAGATGAAGTGGATATCACAAGATCTCTTCCCACTTTTGGGTCCTTTTTGGGTTTTTGGGATTATGTAATGGGATTGGGATGTCGACCCATGGGTTTACCCATGCTTAGGCCTATTTTGTAATGTATAAATAGATATCTAGAAAATGTAAGGGAGGGGATCTATTGACATCTATGTGATGTGTGCTAAGTGAAAGTAAGGTCTGTAAGTTCTTTGTGAATGATTGTAAGAGACTTGCAGAGCTAAGTGCAAGTGGTTGTAATAGACGATGGAAGGTTTTGTGTTGTAACACAAGGAAGAAGGATCTAGCGAGCTACACAGATCTTCTGTGCTATGCGGAGAAGGGTTTGATGGATCTATGCTTGTAACCAATTGAAGACGCTAATAAAGATGAATATTTGGTGGATGTAGCCCTAGGGTGGGGGTGAACCATGTAAACACTATGTTGTCTTGCTTTGTGCTTGTCTTAATATGTTTATGTCTTCTTTTGCTAAGTTCTTTGAGATGATTAGATAGATCTTTTTATGCTTAGTGCTAATGGTGTGTAGAACGTTAGATCTGATATATATGAATATGCTTAGTTCTTGATCTGCTTGATCTTACGTACCTATTGATGCTAAGTTCTTGAATACGTTAGATTAGTGTGAATGTTGCGAGGCTTTGTTTTATCAGCGAAGTGGATATTGATTTCATATTGAGTAACTGACAGTGCCAAGTGCTCTATTAATTACTAGAATCACAGATCTGTGTCCCAGCTAGGGTTCTAGACACTTGAGTCTTGCAACCACCCTTGCCTCTACCTCGGGTGAGACTTCATCTGCTTCACAAATGTTGCTGAAAGGGCCAGTAGTTAGGGTTTTGTTGGTGTGTTGTTGTAGTTTTGAACCCTGGGTATTCCCCTATGCCAAAACTCAGATATCTGCAACCTTAGCTGGGACACAGATCTATGATTCTAACACTTAATAGAGCACTCAACAGTGAACATTCATCAATATCTAGTTAGTAGTTATAGCGCAATGAAATCCTACTCTCAGCGCAGATAAACCCTAAACTATAGAACATCACAGTATTCATTCAGATATAAGGTATTTAAGCACTAATCATACTTACATAATTCATATCTAACATCCATTCACATCATTAAGCACAAAGCATCAACATATCTATCTATCATTCATCTATATTAAAGCACTAAGCAAGTAAACACATAAACACATCAATACATCGCACAAAGCATAGAAAAACAACATGTACGTGGTTCACCCCCACCCTGGGGCTACATCCACCAACTCTTCTCCTCTTTATTATCTTTGGTCAATATTCTTATAGGCACATAGCATCAAAATCCTACTCCGCAGAAGACAAGAGATCTGCACGCACTCTGCCAGATCCTCCTTCTTCGAGCTAGGGCATAGCACCAAGCCTTTATGCAATCTCTTACAGTTACTTTCACTTAGCCTTGCAAGCCTCACACAGTATGCACAAAGCACTTACAACTCTTGATCACATAGATCAAACACTAGCACTTAGCACCACTTACAACTGACTTGTTCACTACTTACATCGCCTAGTCTTCTATTTATACATTACAAAAAGGGCCTATACATGGGTAAACCCATGGGACAACATTCCCATACCTATTTCATAATCCCAAAAACAAAAAAAATCCCTAAAAATGGGCCGAGATCCTGTGATCTCCGCTTTGTCTTGCGCTCCTCCTTCGACAGCCTGTCGAAGTCCCAAAAATAGGTCAAACATGACCAAGAATCCTCAAAACTTGCTCAAGGGCCAACAGGCCCCCAACACTAACCTGTGACTCATCCCGAGTCACTTTGGTCTAGGTAGTTCTGCTTCAAAATCCTCAATCTTGGCTTGATATTCTTCGACTTGTTGTTATTCCACGACCTCCTGTTCAATGAACTCTTGGATGACTACTTCGTTGACAGGTCCCTCTAGGCGTTGTTCACTTGTAGTGATGACCCGCTCTAGTTCTACTCCTCGGCCTTCGATCTCTGTGAAAAATTGGCAAGCCTCATCCTATATAGGTTGGAGTCTCTAAGTCACTTCCATGAATCTGCTCTGGATAGTGTGGACCTACTGCTGGGCAGTGCGCTGCTCCTGGGATCACTTCATTCTTTCCACAACTGACAGAGGCTTCAACTGTGCCTATATTGTTTCTTCTTGTTGCTTCACTTCCTGGATATGTGACTCCAGTTCCTTCAGTTCTGGGTTCTCAATGAGTCCCTCATAAATCTGGGCACTACGATCACTCAGTTGCTTGCATTCCATGGCAAGGGCCTTTATTTTCTCAACTGCACTCTGAGCAGTTTCTTCTCTTTGATCCCTTACATCCTGCGGAGTGTCGGGCACTGTGCGGAGCTCTAAGTCTGTTATTCTTTTCTATAGCTGCTAGATAGCTTTGGCAGGCTGCTCTAATTGATGCATGACTCGATCTTTTTCCCTTGGTTCTAATCCTGTCACAGAGTGGAGTGATCTCTTGACTGCTTCTTTTACTTTGAGTTGCTCTGCGAGCAACTGTTCTTTTTCTTGTTGCATCTATGCTTTATCTTTGTCAAACTTTGCCTAGAGAGAAACCTTCTCCTGCTCTACAACTCAATTCTATTCTACGAGTACTCCTTGTACTTTCTTCAAGGCCTGGGTGGCTTGTTCTATTTCTTCTTGTGCTCGTCGAAGGCGGGCTTCTGTTGCATCTGCTAGTTTGTGGGGTTGGGTTGGCTCATCTCCCAACTCTGGTTCTCCCGATGGTAGGGGCGTAGTGGAGACTATGCAACTGGACTGAAGGGCCCGTTGTACCCCTTGGAGTTCAACCTCAATTCTATCGTACATTTCCTCCTGCTTGGCTTCTTGTTTCTCCACGATTTCCAGTGAAGCGTCATTTAGAGATACTATGATGAATTCAAAATCATCAGTGGTGAGTATAGTCTGCATCTTGGTCACAATGGCTCTTGATTTCTTTTGGGAAGAAGGTTTCAGGGGAGAAACCTTCCTCTTATTTAAGGGGTCAACTTCATCTCTGGGCGGTGTTACTTCACCTTGCTTTTGTTCAACTTCTCTACCCTTTATCTCTTCTACTTCATCATAACCCCCTCAGTCAGGTGATACGGAAGTAGTATTCCCTGAGGCGCTACTTAAGTCTTGGACCTCTTCATTCTTCTTCCTTCTGCTAGTTCCAGGTGTGTTCTATTATTTTTGAGTGCCCTCTGGGCTATCCATTTCAGGATCAAACATTTTTGCAGGGTCAGTGGGGATAAGGATGTCTGTGGACCAGTCCTTAGTGATCTCCTCAAGGTCCTCTTCCATGAGTTTATAGTATGACTGGATATGCTCCTTATGTCCATCGTCGCATGCTGTAATGTAGATGAAGTGTCAATCTGCATGTAACTTCATTAGGGGTTGGAACCTCTGTAGGGTGTTCGGAGTCAAGCGAGGGTCAGCTTCGATGGCTCTCTTTAGATGGAGGTAATATGTGTGAAAAATAGTGTTTGACTACCACTGTTTTTTCATATCACTTGAGTAACAGAGTGTGGTGAACTTCGCACCAAGTGGCTCAGACGACTCAATATTCGAGAAGGTTGCACCTTCCGACATCTCCCAGGCAACAAACGCGATGAGGATCAGGAGCCAGCTAAAGTGAAACTCATAGCCCTGATCCTATGCTTCGCGGTAGTCTAGTTCAAGCTGATTGACTAGGTACTTCACCCAGTTCATCTGTAGACCTTCTACACACTTCCCCATGAGGTCAACGACAATGCCCATGAATTGCGTGGGTCTGTTCTTCCTTACTAGTTTTCCAGCTATTAATTGGCATGCTAGGCACACTGCGCCATTCTATATGGAGGATACCTTGTAGCCTCCCGTCCCCTTCTCAACATCACCATATGTATCCTTGATCTTTTGTGCTAGGGCGCGATCTGTGGCTTTTCCTAGATAGAACTCTTGCGGTTCAGGTCCTTGCATACTCAAACCTGTGATCCTATGGATCAACGTCAAATCGACTGTAATACGACGGTCTATCCATAAGTAGCCGCCATAGTAACATGACAGTAGCAGCTTGACACAAGCGTTGACTTCCTGGTGCCTTCCAAAGTGTGGGATTTTGATTACATTTAACAGGGTGGATTGCGTGAAGTTCATCGTCCATAACTGGGGGATTATCTTTGAGTTCTTGCCCTTCATCCTGGTTATGTATTTGTACGGGGCGAGCATGCTATGGTTCTTGTGATCTCTGAGGTTGAAGTCATTGAACTTCAACGTTGTGATCTTGTCCTGTTGTGCTCGAACTGCACATATCCCCTTCACGAGGTACGTAGTGACCATGGTGTACTCAAAATCTGTTGGCACAGTATCACGACTCACTGCAGCAGATAGAGGTGAGATGTAGTTGGGAAATATGGTCGATATCAGCTTCACATTTGCTAGATCATCTCTATGCTTGGTTCTCTTTTCCACTAATGGTTGTGATGGTCCGGCTCCGCGAGTAGTAAATGGGGAGGATTTCACTCCTCTCGTCAATGATGCTTGTACACCCACAGACATTACTCTCTCACACATGACTCTCTCATTCATGAGGTCGATGAGTACTTCCTTCACAGACTCTTCGACTGCGCTAAGTTCTTCGGACGTACACACTCGTGGTTGAATATCTTGGGTTTAGAAGAGTAACTAGTCAATGCAACGAGATGGACGACAATAGCATGATGATCATTGTGAGAAATCAACTATTCTGTGAGCTCAGATAATCACGATTGGAAAAAGTGTTCTCGGTGCGTGGCATGACAGGATAAATAGATAACCTGGAAATGAATCTCTTGCAACGGGTGAGAATCCTTTATTAACTCATTTATGTCTGTTATGGCATGGTCCCAATGGTCTGGTGGCGAGTTGTCTGACCATAAATTCCTTTCTACCCATTCGGGGTGTCGGTCTAATGGTTATATTGTTCCCAATGGCTATATTTCTTCGCCATGGTGAAGTGCCATGTGACGTTGTTCTGATATCCCGACGAAGTTCCAATTTTGCAAATTTTCCTTCTGTGAAGTTCCCTCTAGAACCTTCTGTAAATTTTCGATCTTAGCTCTTGTCTTACTTAGCTTTCTATCCTTTTTCCCAGTGAGTTTCATTTTGGTATTCCTTTTTCCATTCTAATTCTTATCTCCATTTGGCATAGTAACTTCGTGTTGTTGAGATTCTTTCCTAAGATTCAAGGGTAAAACTTATTCTTTATCTGGGGTAGGTACTTCAGTCTTATGTGGGTTTTCTAGTGTTCTTCCCACTTCGACATCCAAGTCTCTCATTTTAAATAGCTTCACTCAGTTCTCCTTTTCTTCAATCAAGTGTGCGATCCTCCTAGTTATGAAATCTTTTAATTTTTTCTTCTTCTCCTCTAAGACTTCTTCTTCCTTCCTTCTAGCCTGATCTCCTTCAATCCAAGGTTTTCCTAGTAACATAGAAAATGGACCGTTGTTCTCAATAAATTTAACAACTTCAAATTCTTCTTTTGTCGAAGTTCTATTGGCATTCATAGATATCTGGGTGAGCTTTCCACATAGGTTTATAAACTTTCCTCTAAATAGTCCTATTCCTCCCAATGAAGGAATCATATTAGGCTTTCCCAAAGTTTCCCAAGTTCTTTCTCTCATAATATTCACCTGTGTTTCTTCATCCAGAACACAGTCAATGTCAAAGTCTCCTATTCTTTCTTCTATGCATTCTTCTTCTTTGAACATCTCTGATAAGCTAACATGTCGATGGTCATTCAGGGTTTCTTTCATCTATAGCAATACTTTCTCTAATCCTTTCTGGGCTTCTGTCCTGGTTTTAGTTGCTTGACCTTTCTCATGGTATTCTTGTCTCATATTCATCCTTTCAACCTTAGCAATCATTCTAGGGCAATATAATACTTCATGGTCCATAGCATTGCAAAAGAGGCAACTAGGTCTTCTTCCAGGGAATTCCTTAGCAAGATGTCCTGGTTTTCTGCAACTATAGCAAAGGGTTAATCCTTTCTTTATTTTAAATGATCCCCATCTTTTCATGTACTGCGCGCTAGGATCATAGTAGCTAGCCCGCAACAAATTCTTTCTAGGGTCCTGCATCCATTTGTTAGTCCAAACATTCTCTCTATGCATAGGTCTAACATATCTTTCACTATTCTTATTAGATCTACTTATATCAAATCTTCTTTCATCTATCAGTGCCCTAGTTTTCAAGCTAGGAAAAATCTTATCAAACCTACCTAGATTCATACTTTTGAAACAAAACTTTCCACTTATCTTACTTCAACAGAGCACAAAGCTTTCAGATCTAAAACTTTTCACCATTCTTACCTTTATTAGAGCACAAAGTTTGCAAATCTTACCTCTTTTAACCAAAAATTATTAATTTTACCGTTATCAAGGCACAAAGCTTTCAGACCTTACCTCTTTTCTTCAGATCTGACCCTTCTTCTTAGCACAGAGCTTCACAGATCAAGTAGAATGTTGCACATTAGGGAAACAGACCTACGCATGAAGCTTTCACAGTTTCAGGTCAGATCTTTGCACAAAGCTTCTTCTTCCTCAGTTCCCAGCAATCACAGTTTCAGGTCCCAACAACAGAACCATTTGTTGGCATAGGGGCAGACCCAGGGTTCAATGCTACAATAATGCACCAACAAAACCCTAACTATCGGTCCTTTTGGCAAGACCTACGAAACAGATGAAGTCTCACCCGAGGTAGAGGTAGGGGTGGTTGTAGGACTCAGACGTCTGCAACATTAGCTGGGACACATATCTTTGATTCTAACACTTAACAAGGCACTCAGTAGTTAACATTAATCATTAGCTATTTAGTAGTTACAATGCAATGAAATCCTACTCTCAGCGCAGATAAACCCTAAACTATATAACATCATGATATTCATTCAGATCTAAGGTATTTAAGCACTAAGCATACTTACATAAGTCATATCTAACATCCATCCACATCATTAAGCACAAATCATTAACAGATCTATCTATCATTCATCTATATTAAAGCACTAAGCAAGTAAACACATAAACACATCAATACATCGCACAAAGCATAGAAACATAGCATGTACGTGGTTCACCCCCACCCTAGGGCTACGTCCACCAACTCTTCTCCTCTTTATTATCTTTGGTCAAGCTTCTTATAGGCACATAGCATCAAAATCCTACTCTGTAGAAGATAGGAGCTCTACGCGCACTCCGCTAGATCCTCCTTCTTTGAGCTAGGGCACAACACGAAGACTTTACATAGTCTCTTACAATTACTTGCACTTAGCCTTGCAAGCCTCACATAGTATGAACAAATCACTTACAACTCTTGATCACATAGATCAAACACTAGCACTTAGCACCACTCACATGAAGGGAATGAGTAAGTAAAGTTGACCCAAGTGTCGAGCCAGAGTCAATTCGACGTGCCTCATAGTGGAGTCAGTTTATTCTAATCAAGTTTATAATTTAGTTAAGATTGTAGATTATGTTAGTGGATTGAATCATGAGTTGAAAATTGAATCGAAAAAAAGAGGGGATTAAACATGAGTCTTCATAAGTAGGAAATCCCCTCCACTTATGTAATGTAATTCAGTCTTTAGCCGATTAGATCAGTTTCTCACCGACATCAGTCGATACACAACCAATTACATGAAGTCAAGCCATGCATAGGAAAAATATTTTGTATTTTATTAACAGTCAAAGAATCATAGTAGAGTAAAGTTATTCAAGTCCTCCTTCATGTAATATCAAATGTAGAATCCATATATACTCAAAAACTAGAAAAGAAGAAAGAAGCACATCCATGATTGTAAAGGAGTAGAGAAACTAATTAAGGAGCATTAAAGCATTGAAATACCAAATCATAATTATGATCATGTTGGTAGCATATAAAGGCATTCAATAAAGAGACATATCAAGGCAAGCACATACACGAGAGATGAAAAGGAAAGATGATGACACAAGAACATTTGAATTGATTAATCCCCTTGTTATAAGTGTTACAGAACAACTCCCTGGGTTGTGACAAAGAAAGTAGAGGAATAGTAGAATTGGATGATGTTGTAGATCCTCATCTATTCCATAAAAAAGTAACCCCTAGGAGTGGAAGATCACTGGAGCGGCCTTAGAGAGTGCCCTGACAGTTCCTATGAGGAGTAGACTTTGCAGTTGGTTGCAAGAAGAAATGGGTGCCCTTCAACCGAAAGATAATGTTGGAAGCATGGAGATCAAAGAGTTGGGATATGTGATATGCATTCACTCAAATCCATTTGTTACACACCAAAATGTCACACTTAGGTATCACATCTATTACACACCTTAAGTGTCACAAGTGTCGTAAAGTGTCATATGCACCTTACTAAGTGTCGCATGCACTTTATCAAGTGTTGTATGCACCTTAATAAGTGTCGCATGCACTTTATTGAGTGTCACAACCTTGAAACCATGAAATAACATTTGTCACAATCCGTAGTCAATGTGGAGGAGAAATTCATCCTATTAAGATCAAAATACTATGTGCAAATGAATTATTCATTTTTATTGAAAAAATGAAGTTAATTTAGTGTGAGAATCCACCTCGCATTTGTTTCCTAATCTCAAGGAAAAGTTGCAAATCTCATGGATGGTTGAGAGATTTTCTCAAACTAATATCCTAATTTTATGGATCCTGAGAGATATTTCCTCCCTAAAATCCTTGAGAGATATTTTCTTCATAAAAATATTGGAGATCCCAATTTTATGGATCTAGTGAGTGATCTTCCCCAATGGAGTCGCCAATTTTATAATAAGCCCTCCACTTTAAATCCTCATCCATCCTCTACCCCTATTTAGATTGAGAGGCTTGTTCTTGACTCAGTGTTGTGCCCAACTAAGGGAACAATTCAAAATTCAATTTTCAATCCAAATGCCTTCACTGCTCAAAACTACAAAGTTGTTGAATATTTGGCGCAAGCACCTTGTGTAGTGTCAATGCTTGAAGTTCTACAAAACTGTTTGAGAGAAATTAGAGCCCTGTTATAAACCATTGTTGCCATGGACCCAGAGGAATCAAATATGATTATGTTTAATCTGGAATATTTTCAACTAAGGCTCTCCCATCACCTGGCCTTCCAAATTCACGTTATGGTTGGGGGGAAGGACAACCATCATTGATCATATTATTTTGAGAACGACATGAAGAGATAAATATAACCGAGATATAACAATGAAATACACAAAATTATAGAAGAGAACACAAAAATATAGTGAATCCCAACTTCTATTACTGAATAAGATAAAAAAACATTGTAGAACACAAACTGGCAGAATGGGGTAGCTTATCTCTTAAAGGAAAGATGACACAAACCCCCTTCCCTCACTTGGGGTTCACTGACCTCCCGGTCTAAGGATATTCTTATAACAGGAGTTGAATTAGCTCACAAGGCCCTCCCTATACCTTTTCTTAGATTTCCACGAGCCTTTTCTTTAATTTTAGGTCAATCTTGTCTCTCTGGAAGGCTCCCTCTAGTTAGACGCTTCCTCCACGTGACCCTGGGCTCATGATCCAGGTGGATATTGGTGGCCACCTGCCTATTCCACTTGGACCCCCACCATTATTTCTTTCAGTTTTTCAAGGGCATCCTCGAGCAATATTTTGATAGGATCTCCTACTCCCTCATCTTTCTTTTTGTCCCCCATGGGCGTCCATTGGGGTTTGCGAGGACGATCTTGCAAAGGTTCAACCAGATCGATCCCTAACTCCTTATACCCTGACCTCAATGGGGACATGCAAAGAAGGATCGAGAAAGAGAAGATCGCTCTGATACCACTGATCTAAATTTATGCAGGAATGCAATAGAATACACAAATCACCATGAATACAAAGATGCATCAGAAATAACACTTCATTTCAATAATATCTAAGAACTGAAATTTGTTTATAGACAGAATGGAAATAAACTAGCTAGGGCGTTGGTAGCTTATCTCTGAGAAGAGATGTGGTAGATATAGGCCTATGAACTCTGTGTTACAATGAGGCTTGAAGGCCTATATATTAATGAGAAACAATGGAAACCCTAAACATCCAATAATCTAACCCTAGGAGATGAAACACCAGAATATGGGCCCCATCAGGGTAACTTGGTACATCAATTTCTCGGGGTCATAACTTTGGAATACTATCTCCATTTGACACACATGATACATCATTAGAAATATCTATCCAAGGAATACACTGCTGACAACAAATATCAAGTCTGGAATGAACTCATATTCGTCGAAATTTTGATGCCCAAAAAAGGTCGTTTAGGGCCTCAAAACGGCTCTGGAAGTTCAAGACCCGAAAAACTACCAAAAATAGTAAATTGTGATACAATTAAGGAAATTGAAAAACTGAAAGAAACAATGGTGGGGGACTAAGTGGAATAGGAAGGTGGCCACCAAACACTGCAAAGCTGAAGAAGGACATGGGAAAGTGGTGTGATTTCCATAAGAGATCCACTCACAACACAAGTGAGTGTCGGGCAAAATAATCACTGATGGTCGAGATGAGGGCTTCTGAATTAGAACCTAAGAAGGGAAATGACAGAGGGAAGCAGATTATCGATGTGGATCCCAACACCACCATTTCCACCACAAATATCCAAAAGGAAGAACCGGAAGATCCATAGGAGGAGGAGCATCTCTTCCACTCCCAGATGTGGGTAAAGGGTTCCCCGCTACAGTTCATTGTTGATAGTGGAAGACAAAAGAACCCCATTTCAGCAAAGGTCGTGAAGCGGTTGGGATTTCTGACCATATCACACCCACAACCATACATCATCGGGTGGCTTCACCAAGAACGAGATCTCCGCGTTAGCCAACAGTGTTGCCTTCCCTACAACATCAAGCCCTTCACCGATGAGGTATTATGTGACATTGCTCCTCTTGATGTTTTTGATGTATTATTAGGCCAACCATACTTGTGGAAGTGACATGTTTTGTATGAGTCCTGACCTCGCACTGTTATTGTTACCTTGGGAAATAAGTTGTACAGGATACCAGAGGTACCACCTCCTGTCGCTATCTCTTTGGTTACTGCAAAACAATGCAGTAAGCTCATTTCCAAAACTGGGAAATTTGTTTTCCCAATGATCTGCCCTCAAGGAAAGAAGAATACTGTGGCCATGACCTCCAGAAAGGGCTCCTCCACATGACAAAAACAAATAGACAAGGTCGTGGAGGAGTACCGGGACATCTTCAGCTCACCTGCAAGGGTGCCTCTGCACTGTCAGGTCAAACACCCCATTGATTTGACCCCAGGTGTGTTGTTGCCCAATGGACCGATCTATCGGTTCTTTTTTATGGAGAATGATGAAATCAAGAGGCAGATCTAGGAGCTATTGCAGAAAGGTCACATCCAACCCAGTTCATCTCCCCGTGGGAGCCCGATCGTGTTGGTGTAGAAGAAGGATGCGACTTGGAGACTCTGTATAGACTATTGGGAGCTGAACAAGCTCACTGTCTAGAATAGGTACCCAATCCCATAGATTGATGACCTTTTGGACCAACTCAAAGGGGAAAAACATTTCATCAATATCGACTTAAAGCCTGAGTATCACCAAGTATCAATCAAACCGTCCGATGTGTAGAAGACTGCCTTCAAAGCTAAGGAGGGCCTTTTCGAATGGATGGTCATGCTTTTTGGGTTGACGAATTCTTCTGCAACCTTCATGAGGTTGATGGATGAAATCTTGCGACCATTCACCAACTCATTTATAGTAGTGTACTTGGATGACATCCCAATCTTCATCCAGACTTGGGAAGAGCACCTCCACCACATCCAACAGGTCCTGCAAACACTGCAGAAACACAAGTTGTGTGCCAATTTGGAGAAGTGCACTTTTGGCATGACCCAGGTTCAGTATCTGGAATACATTATTGATGAGAGTGGGGTGCATGTGGATCCAACCAAGATCCAAGTCATCCAGGATTGGCTATCCCCAACCACTCTAATAGAGCTTCGAATCTTTCTGGGTCTTGCTAATTTCTACCACAGGTTCATGTTGGAATTCTCTCATATCACTTGGCCCTTGAGTCAAGTCACCAAGGGAGGAGCGAAAGAAAAATTCTTTTGGTCAAAATATCAACAGAAGGTGCTCATAGAATTGAAGCATCACCTTTATTGTGCTCCAATGCTCACATTACCAGACTTGCAACAACCATTTGAGATCGAGATAGATGCCTCTGACTATGTTATTGGGGTAGTTCTTACTCAATAGAGGAATCCAATGGCATATCACAGTGTGACACTGTCCGACACAGTCTGAAAGTATCCCACTTATGACAAAGAAATGTATTCCATTGTGCAGGCTTGTCGACAATGGAAGCATTACATTTTGGTGAAGGACACAATCATCCACACATACCACCGACCCCTGCAGTTCATATAGACACAAGGGAAGTTGTAGAATGATCGCCATCAAAATTGGTCCACATATCTGCAACAATTTCATTTGAACATCAAGTACAAGAAGGGTAGCACCAATAATGTTGCAGACTTCCTCAGCCGAACACCGATCGTGGTGATAACCATGGTGCTCAACTCTTGTGGGAACGAGTATTCTGATTGGACGCTTCTCTAGAAGAGCGATCCAGAATTCATCCACACATACAAGACGCTCTTGGAGGGTAACCGAGTTCCAAATTTTCACCTCTAGGATGCACTACTATGTCACCTGGGACACCTTTGTGTTCCTTCAAGTGAGTGTTCCAAGATGATTTGGAAATCACACTACAGTCCGGTCACTGGGCATTTTAGGGCCGAGAAAACAGTGGCAGTAGTGCAAAAGTATTTCTATTGGCCAAACCTTCGACAGGATGTCAGGAAGTACATCATATCCTGCACTGCCTGCACCATTTCCAAACTGACCATCAAGAATCATGACCTCTATACCCCGTTGCCTACCCCTAGTTGACCTTGGGAATCCATATCCATGGATTACATGTCGGGCCTTCCTTCTACTAAGCATGGCAACGACTATGTTTTCCTGGTCATCGATAGATTCTCGAAGATGGCCATTATGGCAGCCTGCAAGAAGAATATCACAGCAGAAGCCACTGCTAAACTCTTCTTTCAACGAGTGTGGGTATACTTTGGGATCCCATAGTCTATCATCTCAGATTAGGATAGCAGGTTCCTTAGTACATTTTGGTCCAGCCTCTAGTCAATGCTGGAAACCAATCTCACCAAGTCCACAGCTTTCCATCCCTAAACTGATGTCCAGACAGAGGTTGTCAACAAGATGATCGTACACATTTTGTGCATGTATAACTCAAAGAATCCACACACATGGTATGAGAGACTCCCCTGTGTACAACATAGCTATAATCATGCCCTCCAAAGCTCAATTGACCACAACTCCTTTTAGGTGGGCTTGGGATTCCAGCCACTATGTCCCATTGACGTAGCCATGCCCTTTGCAGCTACTGAGGATGATTCAGCTCATGTCCAGTCTGAATATTCCAAGGCGAACAACTTCATTGAGAACATTTAGCACATTTGCCAATAGGTTCATGACATATTAGACAGATCCAATGCTAAGTACAAGCAACGACATGATCAGCATCAGGTGCAACACAACTTCCAGGTGGGTGACAAAGTTTGGCTACATTTGCAGAAGGGGCACCTCGCTGGACCCCACCACAAGCTTCGCCCGCTCCAATATGGTCCATACACCATCACCAGGGTTTTAGGGGATAATGCCTTTGAGCTCAGTATTCCACCATTCCTTGGTCTGCACCCAATTTTCAATGTGGACCACCTTCGGGGCTACTTTCCACCTCTACTGGACACATCCAACATGGTAGAACAACCCACACCAACAAAGTTAAATCTAGACTGCATGGAACAAGCCACAATTGATCGGATTATGGGCACACAAATCAAGAACACCCGCCAATAGAGGATCCAACTATATCGAGTTGTCAAAGAAGGCCAACTCCTTCACCAAGGCAAGTGGCTCACCAGGGACCAAGTTCAGTAGAAGTTTCCTCATCTCATGGAGGAAATCAACGCAATGGGGACCATTGCTTCCTAAGGGGGGAGGAATGATCTAGGTGGATATTGGTGGCCACCTGACTATTCCACTTGGACCCCCACCATTCTTTCTTTGCATGGAAAACTTTGCATGTTCGGAGTGTTCTGGGAGCCTCAACATGCAAAGTTTTCCATCCCTCCAAAGTTGTGAAACGCCAAAGCATCGAACCCTTGAAAGGATTGATAGTATATAACCCTTTCAAAGATCAATGACTCAGGGTGATGATAGGTGGATGGCTCAGATCCCTTCGTGATTCAGGGCTCTGGGAAGTTTTACGTCATCGACTCTTACATTCCTCCAAATGTCGATGAAGCGGAGTGGATCTCCTCCCTCCACGTGTCCTTTATGAGATCGACGGTTGACGATGTTTTGGCCTTTGACCCTCGGTTTCCTCAATGCTATCTAGTCATCCTTACTTCTAAATTCTCCACCTACCGAACCCTTCACCCAACTGACACCTGTCTCTTAGATCGACGGCCTGGATGGACTCCGGGAATCCAGTATCTGGGAGTCCTTCACTACTCCTTGTTGTTGTTCCTCCCGAATGACAAGTAATGAAGGGCCTAATCAGATGCCACACATCCACCAATTCAATGCTTAGGATTGCTTTGGGCCTCCGGTTCTTCGAAATCCTGGGCTTCACTAACTCCAATTCAAAACTCCTTCGAAGTGCTCTAGCACCCAAATGTGGAATCGCGTGACGTGTGTCCCCGCTAGATCCGATGACTTCAAATGGTTTGAGCCCTCCAGGGGCTTGAACTCCACCACGCTTAAATCTTGTGCAATTTCCTCAGATCTAACGATTGTCAGATCACCACCAACCTCTCGAACAGATCATGTTCATCCATTTCTTACCTTCAATAACCTTCTTATGTACGCTCCTTTGTTGGTCTAGACGTAGATCTGATGGTCCAAATCGCTCTCCCGCCGAGATCGACGACTTCTGTATCCTCTCCCTTCTATTCACTTCACCTTCCTTCCAACGAAGGATCCTATGGATTCTTCAAAGGCTTTGAGCTTTTATCCCTTGGCCAGACTCTAACCACATGGTCTCGACCAGTGTTATACCTCATGAGATCTTGACTCCTTTTCTCCACAAGGCTATCTGGTCGGCCTTGGCTTGCACTTTGGAAGGAAATTCTATCCCTTTTTGAGCTTGTCCATTCGAGGTAATTTGAATCTCGGACTTCCCCTCTGAACTTTGGACTCCCTCGTACTTGGTAAAACTTCTAAGTCTCCTCCTCCGAGTACTTGGATTCGCTACCTCTTCTGATCTTGTCCCTCCAAGGTTTTAAAACCTTGGACACACACCTTGCAGCCTTGAAACTCTACAACACTTATATATTTTACTCTGAATAGTGAGTCAGAGAATGACTCGACCTACGTGCTCCTTACATGGCCCTGTGCACTCTTTGTTGAGGTTTTGTGCACAAAGGAACTATCTCTCATGAGCTTGAAACTGCTCAAAGTTTCTAAGGGTCTCAGCCCTTCTTATTTCCTAGAAGACTTATGATGCCCTCCTGGAAACTCAACACTCTTACTCCTAAGCTATCTAAACCGCAAGGTTCTTGGCTTCTACAACTCTTTCCAGTCCCTTTCTTTCATAGTGTTCAAAAACTCTATTCACTCTGCTTCCTCTGCACTATCTTTCAGGGTGTTCAGTAACCCTGAAGTACTCCTCCTTGAACTAGCTACCAAAGTGTTCAGTAACTATGGGGTGTCTTCTCTAACACTCTTCTCTCAGAACTCAAAACACAGTTCTCTTGTGCACTCCTTGTACCAACTCAAATCACTCCTTGTTGAGCTTACATAATATTCAGTAATTGTGTTTATGCTTTCTCTGCGCAGTCTTTCCGCTAGAGTGTCCAACAACTCCGAGGTTTCTTATGAGATTAATATTTCTCTTCTGTGCCCACCTTTCACGTTCACTTCTTGAATTCCGACCAAAATTCAAGCACACACTCCTTGCGTTGGCTTCACATAGCTTCCAATATTCTATCATGCACTCCTTGCACTAGCCTAAAGAACCCAAAACTATCAAACACTGCAAATGAAACATTTACACACATTCACAGCATATAAATAAACAGGTAACATTCACATCAAACATAGAAACTCATATGGGCATACACCGATATTCACATGCATGAAAAATTGCTCTTTCATTAATATGAATGTCATACACAAATGTGTACAAGGTTGGATTGTAACAAAGTCCTAGCTCTTCTCCTCTCCTCTCCTTGGCTTACAGTGATTTACAATCAAACTTCAGTAGCCTCTACTGGGAGAATATTACATTCATTTATACATGAGGGAGATCAATGAGCTTTCCCTCCAATCTACCTACTTCCTTCATTTCACAATTAATTGAAACCTATCACAAACGAATAGGAATTTACAATTCCAGATCTAAGGAAACGCTCAGGATCTGTACAACTCGAGCCTATTAAAGGAGATTTAACACTCAGCCTGTACAAAGCACATGGGATTGGCTTTCCTTGAGGCATCAAACATTTAATACATTTAAAATTTAAATTTGGGCAGAATGAAAGGGATGGCACCTCTCTCCCTTCTTGAATGTGCGTTGATGTGATGCTTTTTTGGTGCATGCTGAGGTGGAAAGATGCTCCTGCATCATACTCCACTGCTGGGAAAATCATGAGTTCCAACTCATGAGCTCCTCTTTTCAACTATTGAAATCCTGCTGGACCCCAAACTTCTCTTTGGAGATGTTCACCTGCTCCTCTACCATGCTTCCATATTGTTACACATTATTTTGGCCACCCTGATGATGATTTTACAAGCATGTGTTCAGGCTCTCAAAATGATCTTTTTCCTAAGAAAATAAACTACTTTCTTCCTCTACAAGTATGATTTTTAAAAGGACGTCTCAGGTTGCATGTATTACATAGTGAAAAAATCCTTGATTTCCACATGTTTCTCTATAGCTGTCTTGCAGGGTTTCTGCAGTCTGCTATATAGGCAGGGTGCGGTGTCGTTTGAAAGCTAAAGGAAGAAAGAGGTTCACGAAGTTTCTAGAAGGAGAATCTTCTAGAATGTGAGGTGGCATCTGTATGGTTGTGATCCTACTGGTTTCTCTGATTTGGTGGGATCATCCTCATCCTTTTAACCACTTCACCTTCTCCTATATAATCATGGGTTTCTCATGGAAAAGGTTAAGCAAGATTAAGAAAATAATTGATGAAAGAATAGGCTAAGGATTGTGTGAAGAATCTCGTTTCAAGTGATGCTTGAGACCTCAATTTGTCCATCAAGATTTTTTGGATTATCTTCATGGGAATTTCGGAGCAAGTGTATGTGTGTGTTGGGACGAAGGACCACTAAAAGGAAATGATCAAAATCTGGACCAGGGGTCAAATTTTAGCTCAAAAATCAATGTTCTCGGAATTGCCTCAAATCAGACGTGAACGTATCCCTTGTCATCATGAACCCAACGCAATTCGTTTCGTCTCAAACGGACATCGGGAGCGAGAGATATGGCGATCTGTTCGTCAAGCCAAACAGGAAAAAAAAAATTGATGCTGACTGTACCAGTCCGTACAGTCCGTACAATCCATATGGTCTAACATGGCAGGACCATACGACCGTACAGTGGTGATGTGGTAGATATTGGTTGGTTGACTGTTGGTGAATAAGGAGATGACACGTGTCCGTTTATTGGCAAATGGTGTGAGGACACGTGGCCCAATCCGTGGGCGCCACGTGTCACTCATTGTTTAGTTTATATGGTTATGTAAAATTTATTGGAGTCCGTGGGGTTCGACCCCCGGACCTCCCACACCGGCTACGCCTTATCAAAGTCCGCTCGACCACCATACCACGTGTTAGTTCTTACAATGTATGTGGGAAGTTATTTATTTGAATTTATTTAAACGATTATGTGGCGGGGGGTCGGGCTGGGGCTTAGCCCCAGCCCGTGGTCCTTTGTTTTCACCATATGGCCATTACATAGTCAGTTGTGCGTGAATGTAAATGGAGCCCACGGTTATGTTGGTTACACATACATACCCTTTGACAAAAGGCGCACGGGGTTTGTGTTGTGTTGTAAGCCACGGTTGTATGGCGAGTACCATATGACCTATCCTCCAATATTATGACGCGCGCGGGTTTGGTATTACAATGGTTTAAGCCACGGTTTTTTATTGTGACATATGACCACAGTTGGAGCACGGAGGGAGTTAAAACGGTTGTTAAATGGTTATCCCCCTTTTGTTTATGCGTGAGGTCACATGACCCTTAATATGCCCAGGTGTTAGGCGGTTAGGGGCTGGCGTGCCCATAACCATCCTACAGTTTGCACCGTTGGTGTGGTTGCGCCTGGTGTCGGTTTTTTATGCCTTAAATGGCGTGTGTGCTGGGTTCATTCAACAAGGGTGCATTTTGGCAAACCAGTTTCAGCAAGGTTGAAGGAGGAAAATGGAGGAGGCCTAACTTCTTCATCTTTTGGCCGATTGAGGTGCCGTAAAAGCCCAGCTAGGGGTTTTTGGACGTGTTGAATCCATTGGTGCTGTTATCAAGGCAATTTTAAGACTTCTTCTGCAAGATTTTCGCCATTGAAGTTTCAGGAAGCTCCAGGGAGCTTGAAGCCCTCATTGATGGAGGACATGTTTTTGGTGAGCCTATGTTTGTTTTCTGTGATTGAATAATCATTTTTGGCTAATTGTTATGCTCTGAACACATTAGGACAGGTTTCAGAGGCTTTTGAGGACTTTTACAGGTGTTTTTTCCAAAGAGAAGCTCAGGGAAGCTTATGGCCACATGTAGAAGAGGTCATGCCTGGATGAGCCATGATCCGTTTTCAAAGTTCTATTAGTAATTTTTGGGGTTTTTATGTGTTCTGATCTCAATGGTACAGTCTATTTTTCCATTGGAGTTGAGAAGCATATTGTAAAAGAAATTTTGACTAATTAATCCCAGAGAGCCAAGTCCATTGATGGAGGCTCAAGGAGATGTAGCCCAGAGGGGGGTGAACTCCTTTATCAGCTTGTTCTTGTTGTGAGTTTGATGGTTTATTTTTTGCAAGTTGTGTTGCTGTGTATTTGCTTAAAGTACATATTTAACCATCTAAAAGAACAATTCCTAACACATAAACATTTACAAAAAGATACATGAACTTAACACATAAGTTTATCTTGCATATTTAAACACATGGAGCAAGGTCCTGTAAAGTTTATTTTAATGAAGTAGAGGGTGCTTGCATAGCATAACAAGTCAGCCTTCTATTTTCAGATCAGGGAACTTGTGACATCAAGGCAATTCAATTGTATCTTCCACTTTTTATTAATATAATACGATGGCATGTCTCTTTCCCATAAAATCGTTAGTATTTTATTACATGACTCCTTGATCACATGTTTAGGTTGTCATTGAATTCTACTATTGTTTCTTTCATGTTGGTTGGTTTGCGTCATTGCAGATCTGATTTCACAAGAGTACCGGAGCGAAGTAGGGACAACAAAGATATAAGGAAGCGATTCATAAGGTATGTCATCTATCCTTTCTTTGGTAGTAAACTCAATGATTAAAATTTAGGGAAAGCGTCATGTTCTGTCTCCTTTTGTTCTAGATCCAGGTGGATCTAGGGAGATTAGTTTATGTCCACATTCACCGATTTATCCAATAGAAAAATTGGTGACTCCACTGGGGATACGACTTATTTGTGGTTTTTGTTGGCCATTTGATTTTAGCCTATATTTTTCATTATGTTTCAGTCTCTGAGTTTGTGGGAGATCCAACAAGACTCTCTGGACCTAAAAGTTTCCCTAGACCTTCCATCCTTTTTCCAAAATTTCTTTGTTTGCCAACACTTCCGCACTATAATCTATACACAGGCTGTGGAAATCATTGATTTCTGCACCCTAGCTGTTTATCCTTGTGTGGGATTTCCGCACCCTAGTTGTTTATCCCAGTGTGGGCTTTCCGCACCCTACTTGTTTCTAGCCTACGGAAACGGTTAATTTCCACACTGTAACCCACTGCTGGGTCGTGGCAGTGTTTGCAATTTTTTTTGGATTGGGTCTTGTCACCTCTTGATGCCCAGTTTTTCTTTATCAGTTCAGAGGAAATTTTAATGCCAGTTCTTGACTATTTCTTGAGTGTTTATCTTGTTGTTGATTGTTTTTCGGAGATCGAACACCTCTCTTAGTCATTTTTCCAGTTTCATTTTTTATTTTTATCAACAAGGATATAATCTCTGATCCCACATCTGAGTGCTTGATTGATTGAAAGTCTGTTGATTGGATTTAAAAGTTTTGGATTGATTACATTTTCCGGATTGCTTGTTGACTAGAAAGATATTTGTTCATTTACATTTGATGAAACACTTTCTTGTCATTTTTACTTTTATCTTCATTGAAACTTTGATTTGGGTGCTTGTTGTGTATCAATTTTCATTGATTGCTTGTCCTTTCTTCGTCACACCCCTGATGTGGTTTTAGAAAGGAGGAATTTAAAGTCACTGATTCTTTTAAGTAATCACTCATAAGAAAAAAATTGTATTCAATTTTTATTTTTTTTAAAAGAAGAGAAAATTAAGAAATTTCATTGGTTATGGTTGTTTTAAATTGAACTCATTCAAGAAAAGAAAGTACATTTTGTAGCTTACATCATTCTGGAAAGATATCTTCTCCCTACTATAGATAGAATTCATTGAACAAAAAATTGCATCATTCATTTTCTATTTGCACGTTATTGGGTCAAGGTCTCATACAACATTAGTTTCATTTCCATCTTGTTATCCCCCATTTCTAGGGATAACTAGGAGATCATGTCTCGAGGCCCATAGGTACTAGACATGGAGTAGCGAGAGTAGGATTGACCTGAGCATGGCCCTGGAGGGCCCATCTTTCTTCTTCTTCATCAGACTTGTCCTGTCAGCAGCAACATCATCCATCACCTGCAGCTTGGACTTGTATCAGAGAAGACTCTTGCTCCATAAGGTAATTGGTCCAGGTATCATGGTATGTGTCATATTTGATCATTATACCTTCATATATATGCATCAAATTCCTTTCATTTCTGACGACTGCTTGGATCTTACATTAACCCGCTTGACCATGGTTGGGGGGATTGATAGGGTACCCTAGCAAGCTTGTACCCATAGGTTTTGGTTAGAAACCAGGGGGGATTTTGAAGGGCCATCATCCGCTCCCATCATATCATTACTCTTACATCTTATCTCCCACTCATCTATCCCATTCCCTAGTCTGGGCATTAGGAAGACCTGTTTGTGGGGTTACACCTTATCTCGTGGGAAGAAGGGGCTAAAGGCCCAGGAGGTAAAAGCAGTTGGTAAGAGATAAAAGACATAAAAAATAAAACCTAAAGATGCCTCACCCAGGGCTCCCCAAGAAGGAAATAAAAGGATTCTCAACAAGAAACAAGAGGGACCCGAAGAAAAATGACAAAACAAGACCTAGCCAAGAGGATGGGGGGTCTCATCATGAGCCAACCCATTATGTTCATGGGTACCTAACAGTATGGCATTTCCATTATCTGGTTACCACGCCAGGGCAGTGACCTTTGGTTGCATGGCCAAGGGAAAGGGGGTCTCATGACGAGCCAACCTTATCATCTATGTGAAATTACTTGTGGTTAACACTGTCAGCTCTAGTGACCACGCCAAGGCAGTGTCCTCTAGTTATACCTTGAAATAAAAAGAAAGAAAAAGTAATAAAGAAAAGAAAGAATAAAGGCAATAAAGGGCTTGGAAAAAATTGCATCCATGACAGGTACAACTCACCTCCTACAAAGGCACCCATGGATAATATTACCCTTGTCTTTCACTCTACCTGTATGTCTGGACATCCTTTGACCACACCACCTCGTGTTACATGGCTTGGACGATATCCTCTGGAAACTTTCCTTTTCTTATGGATGCGGGCCCAATAGGGCATTTTGTCTTTTTCTTCAACATTGTATAGTAGGTCATTGTAATGTCTTTGAGCTATTGGATGATATGCTAGGGGTTTTATGCATGCATTTGATAAAATTAATGATGAAATATGATTGACATTGCTATGATCCCTATGACTAATGAGCCCATGGAGGGTGAAGTTTTTGATGTGTAGGACCATGCCCGATAGACAGGTACCAAGTGGACCGGTACACATGGGGAGATGATTAGTTCCGACCTCCATGGGGCTGAAGAGCCCATCAGATGGTTTTTGAGACCCCATCAGGGGCAGAGATAGGACAATGATTGTTCGAGCCTTTGCACATGAGAAGAAGAAGGACGTTTCATCCAGGACACTTTGGTTGAGCCTAGCCCAGGGAGGATGACCCACTGCAGCTGGAATGTGTCCCTTTCATGGCCCAGGACATCATCTAGAGGCCCTTGATGTCACCTCCAATGCACGACAGTTTGACAGGGCAGTTTGGCATGTGTGGCAGAGTTTGAAGGCCCAAAGAGGGCCAACGTTTGTAATCTTGTGCTACATTTTGCCCTAAAAAGGGCCAACATCTCCCTCAGAAGGGCTTGACGTCTCATTTATTTCTCATTTAGGGTTTTATTTGACAGTTTAATGTAAAACAATATGATTTTTGGTTTGTAGCCTTGTTGGCTATTTTTAAAGACCTAAAATTAATTAGAGGTCATGATACATTATATATTGAGGATGTTTTTCCCTCATTTGAACACAACACAACTCACTCACACTTGTGAGGTCTGATTTTTGCGCCCTCCTAGGGTATTTTGTCTTTCTAAGTGAGGTGCACTTGTTATTGGAAGGATTGTTTTGGCATCTTTGGGCATTTCTCTCCAAGGAAGGTTTACAACTAGGGTTTTCACATGCTTTCTTCATGATATGTAAGTGATTTTCTTGCAAAACTTCTTAATTGAATGGTTGTAGGTTTAATTTCTTGCATTTGCTTATTAAATTGTTGATTTGAAACCCTAGGTAGCAAGCACACAAGTAGGTCCTTGTTTCATGTCCCCTTAGAGAGAAATATTTCAGCCATTTAAGAAGAAAGATTGAGCCTAGCCTTTGCTACACTCATCTTGCTTTTTCCCTTAAGCTAGCATTGAATTTTATAGGTTGAAAAGGGGGTGACGTTCTAGGCCTAGGTTATCTACACCTAGGGCCATCATCTTCTAGGGTTTGAAAGCCTTGTCTTTACAACACTTTCTCTCACTTCATCCTTTAGTTAAATTTATCATTTATGCTAGTCGTTTTGCCAAGTTGACCTAAGGAAGGAGGAAAGAGCACGAGACCTTTCTTAAGCAACGCCAGAGTGAGCCTCTTTCCCCTAGGGTTTTGATTCTAGGGCCCTGCCTTTGTAGCACTTTAGAACCCTTCCCTCTTGTCTTTAAGTCTTCATCCTTTCAAAACCATGTGCCCTTATCATTTATTTGACCCCATATACCCTAAGGCACTAATCTTTGGCCTCCAACGTTGAAGTCTTAGTGTCCAAAACAACTCTCAAAACTTTGAATTTTGAAACCCTAACTAACAAACTAACCTAATTAAGGCTGACGTCACAGTTGGTTATCTCATCTTGACACAAAAAATGTTGAATATAGGAAATTAGATGATGATTTAAAGCATTTGTTGAGTAAAGTTTTGGTTGGATACATTGTTGGCTTGATCATCTTGATAGTTATTAATGAATTGATGCTTTTTCCATAGCTAATTGATAAAACGCTGACCTCACTGATATCTATTGTTTTTACATTGCTTATTAATTCATATCAAATAGTCATTGAAGTACTAACCCATTGAGTTATAACCTGCATATATACTGTATTATTCGTGTCTTGTCCCAAGCAGGTGTTTTCATTTGGGCATACACTTCTTTATTGGCTGATTAGCCAGACTGTCTGATCTTGGTGGTAACTTGTGAGGAGGAAACTTTAAACTTGACTTTATACCTTAGCCTCTTCAAAACCCCAGGTTGTTGGGGACATCTCCCCTGGGTTAACCTCCCTAAACAGAAAGAACCTCCCCATTGAGGTGACATTGGGTGGGGAAGGTTCCTGTTACGCCAGTTTGGTCTCTATCCTTTAGCCTTTGACCTAAACTACAAACTGTGCGATAACATTTTGGCGCTATTGTCGGGGAACTCTGAGTCAATTCTCCTCAAACGAAAAATCTTTTCAGTAAGCCTTGCCTCTAGATGCCTTATCTTACAAGATTACCTGGCGACTCCACTAGGGTGTTTTCCCTTATCTTTTGATAGTTTCAAGAAAATTATCTGGCGACTCCATTGATGACGAAGCCAACAATGACTTCACAATGGGATCCCGGGAACTATAAGCCTTTAGACATGAGAAAAATCCCAGGATACCCAAGACAAATGCCCCTGATAACCAAGAGATGGCTCCCTAGATTCACGGGTGGCAATGGGGAAAGAGCTGAATTTCATATGGATGAATTTTATTCTTACTTTAGACTCCACCCTGTCGATGATGATGTTGAAGATGTAGTGATGAAACTTTTTTCAAACACTCTTCATGGAAATGCTAAAAAGTGGTATGATAACCTTCCTAATGTTAGCATCACCTCTATGAACCAGTTGGAAGAAGTCTTTCTTGAAGAATGGGGTATTCAATTAGAAGACATCTCAGTACTACTAAAACATTTTGAGAATATAAGACAAACAGAGAATGAAACCCTCTGGAACTTCCAGAGTAGGTTTGAGTGCACCTTATATCAGATTCCTAAGGGCCATTGCCCTGAAAACAAGTACATTGTCCATATATATACCCATGCGCTCCTGGCACACCTAGGTTTTCCCCTCAGTAAAAAGAGCCCAGGAATGCTCGATGAAGATTATGGCATGGCTAAAAGAATTGAACAGAACATCTCCTTATCCAGGATAAAAGATCTCTTTACTTCAGGTGATTTTAACATGGAAAGTCTGTTTACCCGTAAAAACCTTATTGATGATATCCAAGAAGAAGGTGAACAAACCATCATTCAACATGGGATTCCTGAAGACCTGGTCGAGGAGGCAGAACTAGAGAAAAATAATGAAGTATCAACAAGTGCCTCTCCCTCTGAAAAAGCAATCTACGGGTCTGTTTCTCCTGCACAACAAAAGGAAGATGAGGTTAGTTACTTTCCATTACAGGATTCCAATGACACCTTGTCACATGATTCAGATAAAGGAGCAATGGAATTCTCGAAATAATTAGACCTTCCAATTGAAGAAGAAGGAGTAATCCCTGAGGATGAGACCATAATGCATGCCGAAAACACCAAAGTCCTCGAAGTTCCTGCACAAGAAGAAACAGTAAGTTACCCTCCTCCCCTAGTTTTTGATGATGCTTTACCTTATGATGGAGAGGAGGAGGAGAATGAATTTTCAAATGTTTCAAACCCTGCATGTTATGACACAGATAGTGACATTGTTGATAACATTGATGAGTTCATACATGTTGGGAGACGTAGGTGGGATATAGTTGGTTATGAACTGGATCCCATCTATGACACTGAGAGTCATTTCCAATTGTTGCCCTTGCAATTGTCACAACAAATCACTTCTGACCAATGGCAACAAGGAGATGATATTTTTACCCGTACTTTTCAAAAAAAACAAGGATGACCTAGTACCTTATTCTCCTGATGATTTTCAGTCTTACCTTGAGATTTTTTATGAGTACCCTTCTAAGCACTTGGACTCTCTCCATGAAGATGATTTCCAACCACCACTGTGCTCAGATTTTGATACAGGTAAGGACATTGTTTTCCTAAAGAAGGTTTCTCATGATTTTTTGCTCCAGCCACCTGTTATTACTTTGCCATGCTTTTCCATTAAAGATGTAGTTGGGAAGTACCTTTTTTATGTTGATTTTCCTCTTAGGCAAGCCCTAAACTCCAGGGTTTGGTTGGATGCTGCGAGTTTGATTCAATCATCCCAGTTTTTCAACTTTCCCTTGGTAGTTTTCCAGTCATCTACTAGATCTTTGTTGATCCCTTCCTTGACTTAAGAGCGTGAGGATGCCCTAGGTAGCCTGTTTGTAGGCCCTTTGAGTCAGTTTTATGAACTTTGCATTTTTCATGACCCTTTCTTGAAGTGGATTGAGTATTTTCCTCGGAGATGCACTTGGCGGGATTCTATCCCTCCCACCCACCTCCATGAGTTAGACTTTATGACTTCCGATGATATAATATATGATCTAACCCATGTCATTTTTGTGCTTGATTTATCACTGTTATGGTTTATGATGAAGCACAAAGGCAGGTATTGTGGGACATTGCTGGATTGGCTTCATTGGTTATTTGACTACACCAAACATCCAGCCAAAGGTAAGTTTAGGTAAGCAGTTTTCTTTTCATTGTTGATTTTTTATTTCAGTTGTATATATATATATATATATATATATATATTTGCGGGGTGGCAATACCACCCCACCTTTGTTACTGATGCCCTTTTCGATTCTGAGCAGGTCTGCAGGTTTATGCCAGAGATGTTGAGGTTCTCATGCACTCTATGGTGAGCACATGTCCCCGAGTTGGAGCCAGATGTTATCCCCCGTTTCTAGGGATAACTAGGAGATCATGTCTCGAGGCCCACAGGTCCTAGACATGGAGTACCGAGAGCGGGATTGACCTAAGCATGGCCCTGGAGGGCCCATATTTCTTCTTCTTCATTAGACTTGTCCTATCAGTAGCAACAACATCCATCACCTATGGATTGGACTTGTATCAGAGAAGGCTCTTGCTCCATGAGGTAATTGGTCTAGTTATCATGGTATGTGTCATATTTGATCATTATAACCTTCAAATATATGCATCAAATTCCTTTCATTTCTGACGAATGCTTGGATATTACATTAACCCTCTTGACCATGGTTGGGGGGATTGACAGGGTACCCTAGCAAGCTTGTACCCATGGGTTTTGGTTAGCCACCAGGGGGGATTTGTAAGGGCCATCGTCCATTCCCATCATATAATCACTCTTACATCTTATCTCCCACTCATATATCCCATTCCTCTAGTCCGGGCATTAGGAAGACCTGTTTGTGGGGTTACACCTTATCTCATGGGAAGAAGTGGCTAAAGGCCCAGGAAATAAAAGCAGCTGGTAAGAGATAAAATCCATAAAAAATAAAACCTAGAGATGCCTCGCCCAGGGATCCCTGAGAAGGCAATAAAAATCTTCTCAACAAGAAACAAGAGGGACCTAAAGAAAAATGACAAAACAAGACCTAGCCAAGAGGATGGGGGGTCTCATCACGAGCCATCCCATTATGTTCATGGGTACCTAGTAGTATGACATTGCCATTATCTGGTTACCACACCAAGGCAGTGACCTTTGGTTGCATGGCCAAGGGAAAGGGGGTCTCATCACGAGCCAGCCTTATCATCTATGTGAAAGTACTTGTGGGTAACACTGTCAGCTCTGGTTACCATGCCAAGGCAGTGTCCTCTAGTTAGACCTTGCAATAAAAAGAAAGAAAAAGTAATAAAGAAAAGAAAGAATAAAGGCAATAAAGGTCTTGGAAAGAATTGCATCCATGACAGGTACAATCACCTTCTAAAAAGGTACCCACAGATAATATTACCCTTGTCTTTCACTCTACCTGTATGTCTAGACATCCTTTGACCACACCACCTTGTGTTACATGTCTTGGATGATATCCTCTGGAAAATTTCATTTTCTTATGGGTGCTGGCCCAATAGGGCATTTTGTTTTTTTCTTCGACTTTGTATAGTAGGTAATTGTAATGTCTTTGAGCTATTGGATGATATGCTAGGGTTTTTATGCATGCATTTAATAAAATTAATGATGAAATATGATTGACATTGCTATGATCCTTATGGATAATGAACCCATGGAGGGCAAAGTTTTTGATGTGCGGGACCATGGCCGATGAACAAGTACCAAGTGGACTGGTACACATGGGGAGATGATTAGGTCGGACCTCCATGGGGCTGAATAGCCCATCAGATGGTTGTTGAGACCCCATCAGGGGCAGAGACAGGACAGTGATTGGTTGAGCCTTTGCACATGAGAAGAAAAAGGAATTTTCATCCAAGACACTTTGGCTAAGCCCAGCCCAGGGGGGATGACCCACTACAGGTGGAACGTGTCCCTTTGATGGCCCAGGACGTCATCTAGAGGCCCTTGACATCACCTCCAGTGCATGGCAGTTTGATAGGGTAGTTTGGCATGTGTGGCAGAGTTTGAAGGCCCAAAGAGGGCCAACGCTTGTCATCTTGTGTTGTATTTTTCCCTAAAAAGGGCCAACGTCTCCCTCAGAAGGGCTTGACATCTCATTTATTGCTCATTTAGGGTTTTATTTGACAATTTAATGTAAAACGGTATGATTTTTGGTTTGTAGCCTTGTCGGATATTTTTAATGACCTAAAATTAATTAGAGGTCATGATACACTATATATTGAGGATGTTTTTCCCTCATTTGAACATAACACAACTCACTCACACTTGTGAGGTCTAATTTTTTGCACCCTCCTAGGGTATTTTGTCTTTCTAAGTGAGGCGCACTTGTTATTGGAAGGATATTTTTGGTATCTTTGGGCATTTCTCTCCAAGGAAGGTTTACAACTAGGGTTTGCACATGCTTTCTTCATGATATGTAAGTGATTTTCTTGCAAAACTTCCTAATTGAATGGTTGTAGGTTTAATTTCTTGCATTTGCTTATTAAATAGTTGATTTCAAACCCTAGGTAGCAAGCACACAAGTAGGTCCTTGTTTTATGTCCCCTTAGAGAGAAATATTTCGGCCATTGAAGAAGAAAGATTGAGCCTAGCCTTTGCTACACTCCTCTTTCTTTTTCCCTTAAGCTAGCATTGAATTTTATAGGTTGAAAAGGGGGTGACATTCTAGGCCTAGGTTATCTACACCTAGGGCCATCATCTTCTAGGGTTTGAAAGCCTTGTCTTTACAACACTTTCTCTCACTTCATCCTTTAGTTAAATTTATCATTTATGCTAGCCGTTTTTCCAAGTTGACCTAAGGAAGGAGGAAAGAGCACGAGGCCTTGCTTAAGAAACATAGGAGTGAGCCTCTTTCCCCTAGGGTTTTGATTCTAGGGCCCTGCCTTTGCAACACTTTAGAACCCTTCCCTCTTGTCTTTAAGTATTCATCCTTTCAAAACCTTGTGCCCTTATCTTGTTTGACCCCATAAAACACACTCTCCAAAGCATAAAACACACAATAGAATCTTGTGATAGGAAGTGTTTAAATCCATTGGCAACATTTTGTCCTGGGAAGCCCTTCTCACACAAGGGTGAAACCTGAGGTTGCATTAAGACTGGCAGAGTTAGTCACCCTGGTTTGTTGGTCTTAGTGTAGAGATTGCGTGTATTATGGGGGTCGCTTAAAAGGTATACCCACAATGATGAGTGGGATCCTTTTGATTTGATTTCTGACTATATACCCTGCCTTTGCGCATGGATCAGACTATTGACTATTTCCCCAGGCATCACTGTTTTTCTTGGTAACCTTAGTAGCCTATCTTCTTAGGGTCTTACAAAAGGTGACTGTGGAGAGGAAAGTCTTCACGGTACCTAGAATAGACATTGGCCAAACTCACTTAGGATCCTTGGAGGGTATACCCACAATTATGTGTGGGCGCTTGCACTAGGGTTTAAGTCCGTTAAGCATGTTGTCAATGTAACTTTTCCACCCGCTCTATCCTAGCCCCTTCTTGTCTTGACTTCATTATGTTGGATTTCATCACCAACTAGTGACTTCGAAATAAGAAGGTTTTGTTTGCTTGGTGTGATTCCTAGATTATATTAGCAAGTGTTGTTTTGTTTCCATAGTTGGCCATAGATTTTTTCCATAGAATTTTTAGTTTAGCCAACATTGACCCTCCACATCATTCACATAGAATGCAAGGCCTACCCCTGGAAGATCCAGAAGGTCCTCAACCCTTACCTACCAATCCACTAGAGGGCTCTCCTCAATAGAGCGAGGTCCAGGACAACATACCTTCACAACCGGAAATGATTGACTCTTTAGAACAGTACCAAGGTTTTTTCGATTCTCTAGATGCTTTCCGCATACCTCTTGGATACAAGAGACATATTCTCTGACTAAATTCATCTGGAGAACTTGTCATTGACACTTTTAGAATACCGACCAGACCTCTCACCGACCCTGAAAACGAGAATCCTTTTTGGACTACTGACATATTTAGAACCCCACCTCACACTAGGCGAGACCTTCATGGCTCAGAGACAGGTGCTGATATACCTGTCATCCCTAAACTTCCTGAAAGATCTGCTACCTTCACGATACCTCTAGATCACTTTGGTAGTACAACTTGCTATCTTTTTGTTGGTTCAGACACACATTTAGTTGGTCCCATCTCGACCATTCCCCTTCAGATGGCCCATTCTATAATGGTCCCAAATTCTACGACTATTCCCACTGGGAATACAGTGGCTAGACAAGATCCCATTGGCACACCACTTTTGTCTAGACCTATCCCATCGCTTCCTCCTAGGTATAATGCTTTGAATACTTCTATCCCTATTCCTACTTAGGTTCCATCTGGAGATTTTGGAGTTTTTACTCCTCATGGGTACAATCCTACTTCTGTTTTCATTCTAACACCTCCACAGGTCCCCTCCAGAGGGTCTTATCCACCTTTTATCGGAGGATCTGACCCTAGTGGCTACAACCCAAGTGGAGGCATTAATCAGTCTTTCACGTCTAATTATCAGATTCATGTTGGAGGAAAATTCAACCCTAGGGGCCAAAATCAATTTGGAGGTCAAACCCAAATTGGGACACAACCCCCATTTGGAGGACAACCCCCACTTACCCCACCCTATGGACAAAACATACCAACATCATTGGCCCAGTATTGGAACTTTATCACCCAGGGTACTCCTCAACCGTATGGGGGGAAACAACCTCAAGTTATCTCTTTCATACCCCCTAGTTTAGACCAACCATATCCAGGTTCTTCCAATCCCATTTGGGGTTCAGACGTTCAGTCTAGCATCCCTTTTCAAGGGAATATCCCTAATCACTACAACCCTATGGGATACATGCCTCCAAACCCACATCTGAATATGCCAAGATCTTCACATCACATGCAAACTTCTTATGGTCCTACTAGTATATCGACGAGACGTCCTCCCCAAAGTCACCAATACCCTCACGTGAATAGACAGTTACCCTTTTTAGCCACTTTGGATCTACCCAACTTGTCTATAATCTTGAATGACCTTATCCTACATTCTCCTCGTTGGCCCGTTATACCGGCCAAGTTACCATCTGACATTCCCAAATTCGATAGTAAATCCAGAGAGGACCCAAACAACCATGTCATGACTTTTCACCTTTGGTGTTCATCCAACTCTTTGATGGACGACTCCATACGATTACGACTCTTCCAACGAAATCTTACGGGTTTGGCCGCAAAGTGGTATATAAAATTACCACGAGGCTTCTTCACTTACTTTAATACCCTCTCCATGGATTTCCTCACACATTACAAACTACCAATCCGCTATGAAACAGGAACTGAGATTCTGAGTTCCTTCAAGAAAAATCTAGCCACTCATATCTTCGATCACATCCATGAGTGGAGAAAAAGACAACGTTTGATCAAACTCAACCTTTTTGATCAGTTATTGGCATAATGGTTCACCAAATCATTCGTGAATAAAATCTCTCATGATATTTCCATGGGTGGAGTTGTCACCGAAGAGTAGGCGATCAATCGTGCTTAGTACCTCGATCTAATTTTTTCACAAATAGGCACTCTTTACGACTTGCTCCCTGATTCTCCTCATCCTTCTACCACAACTACCTCAACAAACCCAACATCTTTTCATGATGCTAACGGTGTGATTGGCACTTTCCATGCTAACCCTAAATCCATGTCAGCCACTCATACCAATCCCAAATCTACTACTTCTAATGTCCAAAATGATCTGTCTCCCACTCTTTCCACTGACAAAACTTCTAAGGTGAACTTTGTTCAATCTACCCCCACTGACAAAAATAAATCCAAGAAAGGAAATGGTAGGAATAAGGAGGATAAAAATAATCAACAATTTGACAAACCCAAACACAACCTATTGATGATAAGGATAAGCATAAACCGATATATCCTTGTGTTATCTGTGGTGATGATCACTACATGAAATACTGTCCAAGACGTGATGAGGTCACTAAGTTACTTCAAGGGACCGTGAAACCTCCCACACCTACCATTTTGTCACAACCTTTCCCTTCTCAACAGCAGGCCCAATTGGTCATTCATGACCAATCTTCTCCCTCCACCACTTCCTATGTCCTCATGTGTACTGGTGATTAAAAAAAAAATGATATTTCCATCGCAACTCGGGCCAAAGATTACTCTCCCTCAAAGGAGAAGGTTGATGATATACCACCCTCGTTGGTACAACCTCTTCCCTTGACTTAACCTCCCAATGATACTCTTCATCTCGAATAACAGAGCCTCGATACATTCCTCCACCCTCCTCCAAGGGCATTGTTCGAAAGTTTTCCTTCAATCCTCATGCGCGAGCTGCTCAAAACTACAGTATTGTAGAAGATCTTGTGCAGGCACCCTCCGCAATGTCAGCTCTCGAATTCCTTCAAAGTTTCCCCGCGTAATGGAAGGCTCTATTAAAGGCTATTGGTGGAATTGACCCCACTGATACAAACTTCATAATCTTTGACCTGGAAGATCACATTCCAAGGCGACCTCCTCAACTAGCGTTTCAGATACAAGTTGTCATAGAGAACAAGAATATCTATAGAACCGTCATTGACTAGGGCACCTCAACGTGCATCATGTCTATTACCTATTGGAAATCCATCGGCTCTCCTCCTCTCACTGAATCACACAACACACTCAAGGCCTTCAATGGCTCTGTTTTTAAACCCTACAGTGTTCTTCCCACATTGCCTATTATGTTGGAAGGAAAAACGGTCAACGTCAAAGTCGAGGTCTTTGATGCACCTCTCGATTACAACTTCTTACTTGGTCGTAGATGGATTGATTCCATGTGTGCAGTTGTCTCCACACTTTTCCACGTGTTACGTTTCCCACACCAAGGAAAGGTGGTTACTGTCGACCAACTGGCCTTTTTTAACTCTGATTCTCGTACTAGCAACATACTGTTGGTTGTGGAGCCTGATTATCTTCCTGATTCAGAGGTCCTTGCTTTCAGCCATGTTTATACCCCATGAAGTATTTACACCCCATAAGTATGTACACTCTTCCACGCGGGGGAGTGCGGAGGGGGGGTACCCCCTCTGCAGGATCCGGGGGGCCTATCCCCCCTGCTGGGGGGTCTGGGGGAAAGTAGGCCCCCAGCGTGGGTTTGGGGGTGAAGCCCCCGAAGAAACATTTGCCTTGTAAAAGTATATTGTAATTTCATTATAAATCTGGACCATTCATTATAAGGTCGCAGATCTAACAGTAGAGATTATGTTAGGGTTTTTTTCCCTAGAAGGCAACCCTCTTTTATGAGGGAAATGTATCATGGCTATGGATGGTGGCAAGTATTGTATTCTGAGAGAGGAGACGGTGAGAGAAAGAAGAGGAAGTTACAACAGGTTTTATTGTAGGTTGTATCCCTTCATTTGCTGGATAATAATAAAGGAAGGACCTGGCAATTTCTCTGGTGGACGTAGCCCACATTGTGTGAACCACGTAAATCTGTGTCTCTCTTGTATTGTGTGTCTTCTGTGTTTTGTTTCTGCATTTGTTTTATTTTATTGCTCCGCAGTCCTATTTTTCTAAAAACTGGTATCAAATCATAAGGTAACTCGTAGGAAAAGAGGGTTCATGGTTCGAGTGGGAGCAATGTCAGAAGATGGAAAGTTTAGGGTCGAGAAATTTAACGGGAAAAACTACCAGTTATGGAAGATGTAGATGGAAGACTATTTATATCAGACAGATCTATTCCTACCATTGAGCGGAGTAGCAAAGAAGTCGGCGGCCATGAAGGATGAAGAATGGGAGATTCTTGACAGAAAGGCTCTAGGAACGATACGGCTAAGCCTGCCAGTGTCGGTGGCTTTCAATATTTCGAAAGAAAAGACAATGAAGGGTTTGATGGACGCGTTGGCCAAATTGTATGAAAAACCCTCGGCATCAAATAAGGTATTTCTAATGAAGAGATTATTTAATATGAAGATGTCAGAAGGTGGGTCTGTTGCAGATCATTTAAATGAATTTAATA
>ML824279.1:144574-155420 GCA_009831015.1 Picea engelmannii | reverse complement strand
AACGATTACAAGTAAAGTCAAAATTGAACATGAATTTCAAAATAAAATGACGAGTACACGTGAAAGCTGGAGTCATGTATTAAGTTTAGCATCTGCCGCGGTAAAACTTGCAGATGACACCGGGCGACTAGCTGCCGTAGTACTTACAACTGAGCTCACGCATAAGCCTACTCCTCGGTTAGGCTCGACGCACACAGATGTCCTCCGTACAGTTTCAATTGCTATGTATTTTTTATATAAATGTCATAATATAAATATAGTATGTATTTTTTATATAAATGTCATAATAAATTATTAATTTTTAGTATAAAAAAAATTACTTAGATAAATATATATTTTTTTAAATTTTAAATATTATATATAAAAATATTTATAATTAATCACACTTATCATAATATTTATCTATTTTTTATTTTAAAACAATCTATATTATATTTAATACATAATATCAAATAATCTACAAATTTCATATCCTTATTACAAATTCATTTAAATAACATTTTCATTTTATTTTTTAAATGTACTTATACATATCGTTAACAATATATTACTCTCTTGCATTGTTTTCATATATTCAGACTTCAGCATTGTTTTCATGTATTTAGATTTGGGCAGGTATTTGCTACCATGTAGCCTTGTTATATATAGAAATAAGGATATATGTTATTCAAAGTTTTTGATTTATTGGAGGTAGATTTAGTTATGATTATATAAGATATTGGTTTTCTTGTAAATATTAGCTAAACTAAAATTACTTTTTAGTTTCCAAGTAAGATTTAAAATTGCTTTTACTAACAACTCATCTTCTTCATATTTAAAAAAACAATTTAAAGTCTGCCCCCTTACGAATCATGTGGGAGTC
Source organism: Picea engelmannii (assembly GCA_009831015.1). Classification (NCBI taxonomy): domain Eukaryota; kingdom Viridiplantae; phylum Streptophyta; class Pinopsida; order Pinales; family Pinaceae; genus Picea; species Picea engelmannii. The sequence continues at coordinate 154,558 of ML824279.1, read as the reverse complement.
ATTTGATATGGTGTGGTTTGATTTTGCCACCTTTGAAAAAAATAAGAATAAGGATTTTTTTTCTTTCCTTTTTATAATATAAAATTAATTAAATATAGTTTGTTGGGTTGTAGTTTTATAAACTATCTAATCTTGCAACAAGTTTTGAATTTTTTTTTTTAAATGTTAAACTTTGAATTTTTTTTAAATGTTAAACTTTGAATTTTTTTTTAAATGTTAAACTTTGAAATTTTTTAAAATGTTATATATTTCATTTAAGGTCCTACTAAAATGAATAAATTGGCATATAAAAAAACATAAACATGGTTATGATTGTATTACTAATTGATGAATATATCTACAAATTTTAGATAAATTTTAAATCACAGTTTGTGGTTGCTAGATTATCTTTATTTTTAGTTGGTAATGATATATTATATTTGTCTTTTAAAAATGTTTTAATGCAATAAGTATATGTAGTAAAAAGTGAAACTCTAAAGTAATTATACAACACTTAAAACATGTAATAATGTATTATTTATGGATAAGTAATAAAAGAAAAGATAAGTGACAACACAATAATCCAAGAGTACATTTGGCAATGAAAACAAGTTGGTTTTAAGTTTAAAATTGAGTTTTATGTACACATTTTCATTGAAAATAAATAAATGTACAAGGTCACTTGGAAAAATGTAAATTAACATAAGAGACAATAAATATTGTAATGAGAAAAATCAAAAAACAATTTATCATAAGTTTAGTAGTGAAATATAATAGTAAAGAAGATTTAAAATACCTCCCCAAAATGTAAAATTTGTGAAACTAATAAAATAAAGAACACTCCTCTAAATGACCAAGTCTAAAATATTAGGTTTGGTTTTTAATGTAAACTTTGTAAAACTAATAAAATAAAGAACACTCCTCTAAATGACCAAGTCTAAAATATTAAGTTTGGTTTTATAAAAGTTTGATTTTAATTAATAGAGAAATAAAAGGAAACACATGCAAGTTGAATTTTTAATTTTTTTTTTTTAATTCAATGCACATAGAAATAAGATAAAATATGTCATGTCACAGTTGTTCCACATTAGTATTTATGTTAGTGACGGGAATTTTAGTAATAAAATGGACATTATTGGCAATCTCTAAACTTTATATAGGTAATTTAAAGATGGTTGATATTGCTCTTTCAAGAGCATATACTGTACATTAACTTTGTTTTAACATAATATTGAATGCAAGCTTTTTCTCTTCCCTTGTTTATGTGATGTTATAGCATTTATATGGTCTAGCTTATGAATGTTTTACATAATAACATATTTTTAACTTGAAGAAGGATCTAAATGTATTCAATTGTATGAGAATTGCAACTCTAATTTGGCTATGGAACTCTCAGAAAACTCCCCAATGTCTCCCCAATGTCTCCCCAATGTCTCAATAATGGTTTAAACTTTCAAGCTGATAATTCCATTTATTACTTATGCTTATCAACAATGCTTATATCATATTTGGTTCCCAATGAGTAAAGATAATTGGCACCTTTAATATGAACCAAGGAAGCAAGGCTCGAGTGTTTGCTAAAATTTGTCTCTACTTATCTTAAAGTAAAAATTACTTCAACACATCAAAACCTCTCCAAATATACCTAGCCTCAACAAATAAAAACTAAGAGCCAATCTTATATTTTTTGAGGTCAAGGCATTTCAAGAAATGCCTTATTTTCTATATTAAATAATCATAACCATAAATAAACAAATAATAAAAAGATATCAAAAGCCAATCTTACATTATTTGATTGAGGTCAAGGCATTTCAAGAGATGCCTTATTTTCTATGTAAAAGAACCATAAATAAACAAATATTAAATTATAGTTTTACTCCATTGTAAAGTCATAACACTTGAATAGTTATTGTGTATCTAATACAAACACTCATCATTACATCATTCTGCTACTATGGAAAGTTCTTTTACATTCTTTTATACTGATGAAACAGATACCCACTTCATTATGAGAGAGGCTTTGGCTTTCCTGTGTTTTTTTATTTAAATTTTATATTTGCTTTGATGCTATTGATAATTTCTCTTAGATTATTTCATTCAAATGTACGAGAGAGGCTTCGATGTGTTTCTCTATTTAAATTTTATATTTGCTTTGGCACTATTGGTAATCTCTCATATTATTTCATTCAATGTACGATATTAGTCAAAAAAAAAAAAAACAAACAAACAAAGTTTCGGATTTTCAGATTCATTGGGTTTATTTAGCAGGCTAACATATGCACTGCTATTCATAAAAAATTATCTTAATATCTGCTTAAGATATTTCTATTTTTTTGAAAAGAAAAATGTTGATGTTCAACATATTTCATTCTCTTGTGGCTGTAGTGATACCATTTGTAAAGTCAGGGGCCTCCTCTGTAAGAGAATGAAGCTTGACGTATTGACTACTTGTCTCATGCGCAATCTCCCTTCATCATCTGGTCTTCTAGTTTCTGCTACTTCCGTCAGAACCAATACCGGCGGGTTAACCGCTTTACTTTGCTTATCTTCCTGAAGCCTGTCACTCGAAGTCCATCGATCCCTTTCAAAAATTCTATTTGAACCCTATAGTTGATCTTAGACGAATCTCTGCAGCTACAACTTCCCTAAGCGACCTCCTACCTGATGGGACTTACTACCACTGCTCGACAGGCGTTTTCTCGTATCAACTACCAGGAACCTTACCAACAGGACAAGCAACTCAGACCTAGCAATACCAAGGAACAATGGATGCAAATACAGGCAAATAAATGAAGTCACAATGTGTGCATATTACAGAGACAATAGACAAGCATCAGAGATATCATAACAAGCGGAAGTCTTTATATTATCAGAGCATGAAGCATTCGGGTATTACAATATATTTGTGCCAGATGCACAGATTACAGACTCTGAGTAGGATGCTCTTCGCTCAACTCACAGATAGAATGACTCGAAGCTTCGGACATAAGGGAAGCTTAGAAGATTGACTGACTCAATACTCACACAATTTCGGACTGCTGAAAATGAATCCCTCATCCTCCTTTTATAACATTTTAGGAGGGAGGAGTCTTCATGAAGAAAGATGCCTGAATAGACGTATGGTCCCATGTGTCGACCACTGAATCATACTATTGAGATTTGGGAGATGTATTCACGCAGGAATCTCTGACCAAATCATTCATCTTTATTTCAAATCTACCGAAAGAGAAATACGAAAATAGACATGTCAGGGTTGTCACGTAGGATTCCCTGAACATATCACCGAAAGCAAAGATCTGACGGGGTGATCGTGCAAGATTCCCTGACCAGAGTACTTATAAACGAGGACATCATATGCTTTACAGTAGAGCATCTCGGAAATGTGGGTCAAACCGCACCAAAAGTCGGAGAAGTGCTCCGAGTTTCCAAGATTCCTCTTTATTTTTGAAATGACAACACTAGGACTCGGACAATACTTATATCAGATGATTTTGTACACAGTGGAGTTGATGGCGGACAACCCACGGAAACCGAATGGAACCACTGTCGGCCATTTAGACATGAATTATTACATTGTCAATCATTTTCAATGAAACTTGAAAATATTTCAGGATAGTGTAAGGTATCCCAAGATTTTGTATAGATTTTCCGAACTATAAAGAGGACCCCATTGATTCTTTGAAGGATAGTCTTGGATTTGATTCCCCATTGATAGTGATTTAGAATAAACATACGGAGGATTTCCCCATCATTCGGCCCTTGATAATAGAGATCACGCACATGAGAAAGTGGAGAAAAGGATTCTAAAATATGCGGATCTATTGCTTCTTTGTTGAGCCCGAAATCTTTCCACCAATCCGCAATCCAAACTGGAGGTCTTCCTGCTGTTGAAGAATTTACACTTCCAAATTTTACCATGATTAAGACATCTTCATGTTGGACAAAGTGCCACCATAAATTTCTATAATCATGATAATTTAAGCTTGTTTTTGGAAATATAATGTCAGAATTCCTTTCAGGCCACTGAGATAATAATCCGGGTCTATTAAGACAAAAATATTGCTGATTATGTCCTTCGTTATCTCTAATATCCCAGATTAAAGTTATATCATGAAAAAGTTCTGTCAAAGCATATTGTGCCTGAGAGGCCTTCCTGATGTCTTCATTTATTACAGGAGATAACACATTTGAATTTCCTCTTCGACGAACTTCTGGAACTAAATTAGAATATGGGATTTGAGTTGTTTGAGATAATATTTTTGTACTTCTCAATTCCCATCTAGGAATCCAACTTGAAGCATAATTCTCCCATTCTAAAGAATCAAGAGTGTTGATTACCTGTTCTGCTCCTTCCCTAAGTTGAACGGATATTACCAGGCTTTGTTTTTGCAAATGTTCTCTGCTTAGGAAATCTGGCAGAGAATTGTTAGCTCCTTTAATATGTTCTATTGAAAAATCAAAATTGCTGAAGAGGGATTGCCATCGAGAAAATTTATGATCTCCTGGATTCTTCAAATCTTTATTAAGGACTTTATTCATAGCTACTGCATCAGTCCTTAGAAGAAACTTTTTATAAATCAAATATATTTCAAACTTATGAATAGCATTCAAAGCAGCTTGTATCTCTTTATCTAGAGCAGAGTAATTTTGTTCTGTTGTCTGCCATAAACCAGAGGCAAACTAGATGATTTCTTCCTTCCCTTTGTCTCTAACTTGCTTTAATACAACACCCCAGCCAATATTGCTAGCATTAGTCTCTACAATTTTGGGAAGGCTGTCATCAGAAATATGTAAGATTGGCAAATTTTTTACTTTTGCCTTGATATTTCTCACAGCTTGGGTGTGAGCATCTGTCCAGGGGCATGATTCTTTCTTTAATCTGTCGTTAAGGAGTTCCCTGTCATGTGCACATTTTTTTATAAAAATGGCTTATATAATTTAAACTCCCTAAAAATCTATGTAACTGGGTTTTATCCAGAATCTTATCTGGAAATTTATCTGCAAACTCGACAGCATGAGTTTGAAGAGTAATTTGACCATTATTTATAGTATGACCCAGAAACTTGACTTGAGTCTGGAAGAGTTCAATCTTTTTCTTAGATAGAACCAAACCTGCTTGCTTAATGACCTGCAGAAGTGTTCTCAGATGTTTGAAATGTTGATCCAAAGAAGAAGAGAATACTAGAATATCATCTATATACACAATAAGCCAGTCAAAGTAAGGCTTAAGGGTATCATCCATGACTCTCTGGAATTTTGCTGGAGCATTTTTAAGACCAAATGGCATTACATTCCATTCATAGTGTCCAGCTGGAACATTAAAAGCAGTTTTAAATTTATCTTTCTCATGGATAGCTACCTGCCAGAATCTTGACTTCAAGTCAAATTTGGAAAAGATTTTGGCTCCTGTAATTCTGGTAACTAGACTGCTTTTGTTTGGAATAGGATATGTGTCATCAACTAGGACTTTATTGAGAGGCTTATAATTTACCACTAATCTGGGAACTCCTTTAATTTGCTCAGAATGCTTATTGACATAGAATCCATAGCAGTTCCAAGGACTAGTAGATTTCCTGATAAGGTCTTTTTTGAGTAAGCTCTCAATTTCTTCTGCACACAATTTTTGGTATTCAACATTCATTGGAATGGCTCTACTTCTGCAAGGTTTTCCCTGGTAGTCTTCTTTGTATGGGAGGAAAACTTCATGTTTCTTTTGCTTCCAGAAAGCACATGGATTCTCAGAACAGACAGAGTTAATAAATTCTTCTTTCAGAATCTGGATCTTGTGCTAAACATTTGGCTTTGCTAATTGATCCTTTAAATTTTAGTCTAGATTGAAATTCTTTCAGCTCTTTAATTTTTTCAACTCTTCTGAGATTCAGTTGGACTGCATCTGAGATCCTAGGGGAAGATACAAAAGGCAACTTGACTATTTTTTCCCCTGGTATAGTAAAGAAATATCCTGGCTTATCAGGAGTCACCATGGTTGATCCATGAGGTGAAACTGCAGCAAGAAAATGAGTGCCAAGGATACAGGCTAATGGAATCTCTGCCAATAGAAATTTTAATTTAACGCAGAATTCTTGGAAATAGAGAACTGCTTCTGGGATTTGAAAGGAAATGTTATTTGGGATATTTACTAATCCCACAACCAAAGCTTGTGTTTTTTTCCCACAAAGAGACTGGAATAACATGTTTTTTGAGTATATTCAAATCTGATCCAGTGTCAATCAATGTCTTGAGTTTGAAATGTAAATCTTGGATCTTTAATTCTATCAAGACATGATACTTTTGATGCTGAATTTGAAGATTTGTTTCTTCCTTAGACTCCTTATCTTCTTGTTCTGAAGATTTATTGACATATTGTTTTATCTTGTTTATTTCTCTTCCTATGTCAGATATAGAAAGAGTGTTGACTGGACAACTCATAAGGCTGGCTTTTTGGGGACTTAAGTTCCAAGAACGATCCAGAGATCTCTTCTTATTCCATTCATGGAAGGAGACAAAGATGTCTTCTTGTTCCATCTGATTCTTCCATTTTTGTGCTAATCTGATCTTTTCTGAATCTGGAGTAGTTTTTGAAAATTCTCTGGCTTCTGGATGAGTGAATAAGTCCCAATGAAGCATTTCTTTCATCCATGCTGGATTTATATTTTGTCTTCTGCAACCTTTAGAGAGATATAATTTTTTTTTGATTTCAGCAGAAGATGGTTTCTTCATACCACTGGGAATATATGCTTCCTGTCTTGTCTTTATTTCAGAGAAAAGATTGTTTTGGATGACCAAAACATGAGCATCATGCGGAAAAGGAATATCAGAACACTGTGGATGGGGACATAGATCCCTAGCAGTGGAGCTTGGTGGTGGTTCGTGTGTTCTGGGATTATGATTTAAGTGCTCAAGCTGTACTCCTTCTTCAATAGAGGAAATGGTAGATAGGGAAATTAATTCTCCACAGTCAAAACATTTTACTATGAAAGGAATATTTCCTGCTTTATTTGCCAAGGCTTGAAGTGAAGGGTGTAGACACAGAGAGGAAGTTTTAGAAACAAATTTAGAAGGGAAAGGCTTAGAAATAGCTTTCTTCAGAAAAGAGATAACTGCAGAATTTGGTGTTTCTTTTATTTGAGCAGAAGTAATAGATTTCTGCTCTGGAGGTTTTGGGACATCAATAACCCAGTTTGTAGGGAAAGAAAGAGTTTCCCATTTAATAGTACAATGTTCCATTTTTTGGTTTAGAGGGTCTGTAATTACCAGAGTACTAGATTGAGAGTCTTTGCTAGGGGTATGCAAGACGACTGGAAACATAGTATTTGTATGCCTAAAACATCCCCGACTTGAATAGCTATATTATTTCTGGTGGCTCTGGTGTCAAATTCGGTTGTCCGGATTTGGAGTTTTAAGATGTCAGCAATATTTTCATCGAAAGTATATACAGAGAAATTTGGATAACAGTCAAAGAAGACTGGTCCATTAGATAGAGGAGCAACAATTCCTCCTATGAGCGAATCAGTAAACTTGTTGTGAGTTAAATCCCTTACTGTGCATAAAACATATGCATCTATCCCTTTATGTAACAGGGGATTTATACCGATTCTAATACACCCAAAATGTAGGAACTTTGTTCCATGTCTCTTGGCTTCTTTTTGAACTTCTTTAGGATTTATAAGAGATATGGTTTGGGTTGTATCACAATTCTGGTGTATAGTACTCACGGATTATTTGACAACCACTCGTGTTACATCTTTTAGATGGAACATGGTTAAATCTTGATAAACTTTACTGGGATTTATTGCAGGCAATTTCCATGCAGCTTGTGGGTTAACTTCTTCTTCTTCTATAGAAGCATGATTTAAGCTTTCAGATCTACTTAGAGAAAACATAGACTCAAGAGGATTTACAGAGTCACAATCAGAGGTACTACATTCTTCGACATTTTTGACATCTCTAAAAGAAACTGATCTAGAATCCATAATAGTATTAAGATCTTACTATCTTTGCACAAAAAAGCAGGGCGTTTAGTCTTATGTCTTCTTGAAAGAAGATTAGACAGGCTCCTGGCCGACTGCTCAGGCAAAGACTAGTAAATATTTGTTAGGAAGTCGCAGTAGTGGAACTGTGCCTTTAAACAACCCAAGACTATTGATACGGCTTCAGATGTGTCGCAAGAGTGGAACTGTGCCTTTAAACAACCCGAGACTCTTGATACGGCACTGGATTCTTTTAAGGATTACACACATAAATTTATATACAAAACACATCAATTTTATCTTGGCCCGCTTACATTAATAACTGAAATAAATGTTCATCGAATTGGGAAATTTAAACCAGACACGGTGACAGTGAGGGGCACGTCTGGTAAACAGCTCAACGATTTCCAACCCACTCGAGTGGCCAGTCTTTTCACATATTCAAATCGGAATGCCACAAGTCTACAAAGATAATTAGACATCAAGCCAAGGCTAGCGCCACGGTTAGAATATTCGTTGATTGATTGATTAACATGTAGTCTAAAAGTTTATCAGTTTGGATTGAAATTTGGCAGATTTGACATGGGTAGAATGTTTATGGAGTGATGGATTTACAACTTAGTGTATTGGGGAAATAGCCAGTAATTGAAGTGGTAAAATTCGATTGGATAATCAAATCGGTAGTTTCGACAAAGTTAAAACAAATTAAAAAATGACTATGGTCTGTGGATTTGAAGCTAGTATGATATACTCAAATCTTGGATTGTATTTTTAGTATGTTAAAGGGTTATCTGAGTGTTTTTTTACATTTTTTTTTTATGAACAGTTTCTTGCAAGCAAAGAAGAACATTTTTTGAGTGTTTTTTTATATTTGTTTTATTAACAGCTACTTGGAAACAAAGAAATGATGGGAGGGAGGAAATGATGACTCTCTTATTTTGGTCAATTTTCCTTTCAAGAGAATAGAGCTCTGCTAAGAAAAAAGAGAAAAAATCAAAACAAACAATCTTAGGAGAAGAGCGCTGATCCCAATGGAAGGAGTTTGGTTCCCTCAGAGAAGGCTCGATAGAAAGGAAAGAAGAAGCAGTTTCAGTGAAAGTACTGAGGAAAACTGTAGAAGAAAAAAAGAAACCATCCTGTAGATCATGAAGAAGTGAAGGAAGTCCAGTGAGCGTGGAGAAGTAAAGAAGAGGACCAACGATTCGCTGGCTAAAGGACAATACCCCATAGCTCTCGGAGAATAAGGAAAATTGAAGAGAAGAGAAGAGGCAGGGAAGGAAAGAGCTCATGCAATAGAGATGAAAGAAGACAAAGCCAACGATGGGGTTTACTTTTGTGAACCCCGCTGAGATTTAGATCAACGGGTAGAATTTAAATAGTTTATAATTTGGGAAATGGTGTTGGCATGATTTCGAAATACTGATGAAGATCCCAATGAGGCCTGCATGTCAATTTTTTGAAGGTTAAAAATACGCATTTTATGTTGGTGTTGAAATTCCATTGTGTGCCTTGCTTGAACAACACAAGCTTCAGATTCGATCGCTGGGAAGGGGTAGGACCAGTTAGATGGTTGGCTGATAAGTCAGATTTGATAGCTGGGAAGGGGTAGGACCAGTTAGATGGTTGGCTGATAAGTCTATGCATGTGAGCACCAGAAGACTGCCAAGAGAAGGTGGGATTTCTCCTTGAAGTTTATTGTATGCAAATGAAATGGACACTATCTTTTTACAGCTACTGAAGTCGGAAAGCTGACCTGATTACGAGATGATGCTAATAGCAGGGTAATCGTATAAATCCCCAGGGAAATTGCCCACGAAACGATTGTGAGAAGCAGAGAGGCTATATAAATTGGGAAGCTAGCCCAACTCCTTTGGAAAAGCTCCCGTGAATCAGTTGTTGTCAATCTGTATCTGTGCCCACTGTGAGGCCCTACGAATTTCTAGCGGAATGGTGCCCGATATACCATTATTTTCGATTCTGATAAGTGTGAGATTTGGAGCTGGCCATAAAACCACCAAAAAATCCCCACCCAGTT
>ML824279.1:73788-110552 GCA_009831015.1 Picea engelmannii | reverse complement strand
TACACATGTACTTGTCTCAACCATGTACCCAACATGTACCTCAACCATATACCAAATACATATACCAATATAACCATCAAAAGTTCTCTAGCAATACATCACACTATCCATAACCAAATACCATAAACCCTTACATCAAACCACGTGCCATAAACTCACTTTTATGTAGCTTCAAGGATGTATCATTCATAAGCCAATCATATACCAAGACCACTAACAAGTGTCTCTCACAATGCACCACAAGATATGCCAATAAATCAAACTAAGTACACTAACAATATACTTCAATAGATCTGCCTCAAATCCATTCTACAACAAGCCCTAAACTTCCAAGAGGGCATCCAAAAGATTTACAAGGAAAACCCTCAATCAGATTCATAAGTTCAACACTACACATATGAAAACCATACATTTTTTCTTCTTGTAGCATTCTGTTGCCTCGATTTTTTTACCGCGATTTTTCTGCCGCACTTTTTATTTCATGGTTTTTCTGTCGTGATTTTTCTGCTGCACTTTTTCTGTCGTGATTTTTCTACCATGATTTTTATGCCACAATTTTCCTACCGCGATTTTCCTGTCGCATTTTTCCTATCGCATTTTTTCTGCTGAAATTTTCCTTCCACACTTTTCCTGCCTCACTTTTTTCTGCTACACTTTTCTCTATCAATAATACATGCCCAAATAACCTTTCAAAAAATAGATATTCAATGATATTCAATAGGTTCTAATGAGAGAGTCTTTATCTCTTATTTATACTTCCATGTAGTTTCCTCAAGGGGTTACCTTCTAACCGACTTAACCCACTTTCTTTATTTTAGGGCTAACCCACTTCTAACCACTAGTACACTTCTAACTCACTTTGCTACACTTAACTTAACCACTTTACCACAAATAATAAGTTCTCCACTATTAGTTGCAACTAACTTTGTTATTTAATTAATTTCTTTACAAACCACTTTGAATTATCCATAGATAGTAAACTCACCACTTCTTCTTGAAACCACTTTATTATTTAAATAATTTCTCTTTGCAACCACTTTGACTACTTTATTATTTAAATAATTTGTTTTTACTCACAACCTATTGTTGCAACTAAATTTTATATAATATTCAATTCATAACTTTTGTATAATATTCAATTCATATGGTATCAGAGTGGGTTCAACCCTACGACTGTGGATCACCATGCTTTCCATTGCAGTAAACCCTTGAGTAATAACCTAGCGCTAATTAAAAATTTAACATGTCCATGCAATGATATCGATTAGAGGATGCCAAAGAGGTTCACAATGTGGTGCCATGGAAGGAGGTGCGATGCCTCCAGAAGTGCCCGTGCCCTAGGAGTCTAACCCCAAGGGGAAGAACAAGTCCTATGGCTGGGTTCGATTGCTGTAAAGGATGATGATGGTTTGACAAGGTCCTTCCAGGGAATGTCAGAGGCCTTGATTCACCATATATACTGAGATGAGGCCAGGGTGCCTGTACCCTTGAAGGTCCACAATGTGCCCCAACAAGTACCGTTAGCATTCACTGAGAACTCGATAGGGATAAGTTCTCAAGTCCACAAGTTCCGCGCATAGCTCAGTCGTCGAGGCATGGCTAGAGAGTAAGGTGATGTACTTCATGCTTCGCGATTACAACCTCCAACATGAAGGTCCGCAGGGAGGTATTTCAACTAAAGGGGAGTGTTATTCTATGGTCGAAGATGCTCCTCCCACAATTGAACATGGTCATCGAAGACGTGTCATGGGAACTGCTCGAGGAACTGTTCCAGGAGAGGTATCTATCTAAGGAATTCATTGAGAGTTGGCTCAATGAGTTCAATGCCTTGCGATAGGGCAACTATACAATGCCCTAGTACGAGGCCCATTTTATAGAGATTCTTCAGTATGCTCCGCACCCGAATACTGAGAAACTTAAGGTCAACAGGTTTGTGTTTGGCCTTAATGTCAACATTCGTGAAAATGTTAGGATTATGATGCCTCAAACCTTGCATGATGTTGTTAAGAAGGCCCACATAACAGAGGAGGAGCTTATTAGCAGGGGTGAGAGAAGGACTCCAACGAGACCAGTGGGGCAGGTGTCATCTAGTGCATAGCAGGATCAGACAGCAACTAGACATTCACCAGGATATCGTGGCTTCCATAGAGTGTTACACATTATTTTTGTCACCCTTATGACCGTTAATGATGTAAACCTATCTATTGCCTTCAGAGGGGTCAATGGCCTGAATTCCTAAAGAAATAAGGGAGAAGAACTTTTTCTGAGAGAAGAAATTGCATTTCCCTTTGTAAACAACCCTATTAAGGAATTTTCCGTAGGCTGCACTATAGATAGGGTGCAAAAATTCCTGTACGTGGGAAAAACGAGCGTCTTCTTGATGTTTATAGAAGGATAAGATTCTATGGTGAGGTGGCTTCCGAACAGTTTGGATCTTACTATCTTTCATGATTTAGTGGGATCATCCTAACCTCCTCACCTTATCCTCTTCAACTTATAAAAGGAGAGGAGCTCTCATGGAGAAAGTTAGATTGGCTTGTTATTGAGTTTGGTAGCTTGGAGTTTTTGGAGCTTGTATGTTGGCTTTGAGCTTTGCTTTGTCAAGATAGATTGTGAGTAGCTATCAAATATATAGTCTTAGAATCCGTGGATTAGAAGTGTGTGTGAAGCAATGAACTGTTGGAAGGAACCTGACAACATCAAGGCATCTGGTTGTATATTTCTTCCACATTATATAATACAGTGACATGTTTCTTTCTCATAAAATCATTTTGATTTTATTACATGACTCCTTGATTATATGTATAATATTTCATTGAGTATACTATTGTTTCTTTCACTTTGGTTGGTTTGTGTCATTGTAGATCCAATATCACAAGAGCACCGGAGCGGAGCGAGTACAACAAAGATATAAGGAAGCAATATTCAAAGGTACGTCATTCATCTCTTGTTTGATAGTAAATTCGATGATTAGAGATTAGGGAAAGCACCATGTATTGTCTTGTGTTGTTCTAGATCTAGGTGGATTTAGGGGGATTGATTTGTGTCCGCACTTAACAATTAGTTTGATAACAAAATTGGCGACCATACTAGGATTGTTTTCCTAGTTTGTATTGCTTTCTTGCTTTGATTGCCTGGATTCTATTTTCTGAGTCAGTGAGAGATCCAGATGAACTCTTTGTCTGTCTGATTTCACTGGAAAACCTTCATACTTTTTATTTTTCCATTTTTTATTTGATTGTTGCACTGTATCCCATATGCAGCTTGCGATGACCGTGGATATCCACACCCTACCTGTTTAGACCAGTGCGGAATCTCTGCATTCTTCCCTATAGCTAGCATGCAAAAACCTTAAATCACCCCGCTGTTTTTGGTACTGGCTTGTGCCGATCAGTGGTCGTCGCTTTGTGTTGGTCTACAACCTGCGACGGTTGTGGAAAAATTTGTTTTGGTGGTTTTCTTTTCTCAGATCTGTGATATAGGTTCTTGGGTGAATTTTTGGGTTTGATTATAGTCTATTTACAATATGCTTGATAGTCTTTGAATATTCTTTTATCCATATTTTCTTTGTTTTGGCTTGTTTTGTTTTGAAAGATTTGATCTCTTTCTTTGAGTGTCTTTCAATTACAAAGCATTGTTTTTTCTTTAGAATTGTTTGGTGAAAGAACTTCTTTTTCTTTTATTGAATAGTTCGTGTTAAAAGAGAAATTTTTTTGGGTTGCTTTGTTTCATGTCGATTTTCTATTGCTTTTAGCTATATTTGAAACAATAATTTTTAATTTCTTGCTTTATATTAGTTTGGGGGCATCTTTGCATTTGAAGTAGCGAAATTGCATTATTTTTGGCATTTTTTTTTGGTCTTGAATTCTGAATTTTTTTCCCCCTCATGGTCGAGGGGGGGGGGGGGTGTCAAGAATCATGTATTGGTGTACAGTCTCTTTGTCTCATTTCTTGAATATATTGATATTGATGAGTTTAATAAATTTTTGGGAATTGTGCATTTGGGAATGATAAACATTTTCTCTTTCTCGTAATATAGCTTTCATCGAAGTGAAATATTTGCATTCTCATTTCTTTGCATTGTTTAGAGTCGGTCAAAACATCATTTTGTCCACTCCATTTTCCTCTTGAGTAACAACAACCATAAAATAAAGCGCTTATAAAAATTGATTAGAAATTTTTATATTTTCTGGTAGCAAACCTACATTAGAATAGTTGTAGGGCTTTGTAATAGGTGTGAAGGATAACTTTCAAAAGCTGCGAACAAACATAGAATCTTGAGTTAGGGAGCAGTGAAATCTACTTGCTACATTTTGTTCTGGGAAGCCCTTATCACACAAGGGTCAAAACTGAGGTTGCATTGAGACTGTAAGATTTACTCACCCTACTTTGTTGGTATTGGTGTAGAGATTGCGCGTATTATGGGGGTCGCTTGAAAGGTATACCCACAATGATGAGTGGAATTCTTTTGAGTTGATTTCAGGCTAGATACTTTGGCTTTGTGTGTGGATCGGATTGTCAACTGTTTCCCCAGACATCATTGTAGTAGTTGGTAACCTTAGTGGCCTATCTCTTTAGGGTGTTTACACGAGGTGACTGTGGAGGGGAAAGTCTTCACGGTACCTGGAATCGATGTTGGACAAAATCACTTGGGATCCTTGGAGGGTATACCCATGATTATGTCTGGGAGGTTACACCAGAGTGTAAGTCTATTAAGAAGATCGTCAACGTAACTTTTCCACCCTCTCTATCTCAGCCCCTTCTTACTTTGTTCCCATGACGTTGGATTTCATCACCAACTAGTGTGTTCACTGTGAGAAGGTTTTGTTTGCTTCCTTGCTTACTATATTTTTAGCGTGTGCTATTTGTTTTCCCTAGTGGACTCTAGGTTGGATTTTTTTTTTTAATGGCGTCAGTTTCCGGAATGACCATTGAAGGAACCTCTGCTCTAGGGGAACCTTTTGTTTTTCTTTCTTACGAAAACATTGGTCCTCCTCACATCGCTACTTTGAGCCTTCCAGGTCTCACAATTGGATTACCGATATGGTTTTTTTCCACTCAGGTAGTCCCGAATGCAGTTAGTGCTTCATTTGTAAGAACTTCCCCTAAAGAACATCAACCTCATGTTGATCCTTCACCTTCTTCACTAGTAAGATCTTCTTCGCCTTCTTTACTTGCAAGGTCTTCTTCCATTTCATATTCGTCTTCGAGTGAAAGCTCTAAATCTAGTAACTCGATGGATAAAAAGAAGAATAAATGGAAGAAGAAGAAGAAGAAAAATAAACAAGGGTCCAAAATTCCAACCACTGCCGGACATGTTGGAAAGAAACTAGTTAATATTAGTCATGTTGGGAGTGTTGATGATGCTAAGATCATCCAAACAATCCGTAAGCCCAAGTACCCTTGCATGATTTGTAAGGGTAGCGATCTTCTTAAAGATTTCCCTGGTCTATCCAAGGTTATAGAAGCATAGTCTACACAACCTCGCCAACCCATGTCGTCAACCTCTGAACAACATGTTGATGACCTTCCATCAACTAGTCAAGATACCATTGGGAAAAAGAAAAGTAGAGTCAAGTTCTCGTGTATGTTATGCAAAGGGACTCATATATCTCACTTTTTACCTTGTATGGACGAAGCCTCAAAATTACTAGAAGACATGACTGTTTCACAGCCCCAACTTCCATCTGATTATCATAAGCTTACTCTCGACCCACCTATAGTTGATGGAATGATCAATCCATCCCCTTCATCGGTCATTCCGGTTGATCATGTAGTCAATCTGATCACGTCCTTAGTTGAACCAGTTGACAAAGTGGTTGATACAATCCCATCCTCAGTCAATCCCACTCTCCCGCCAGAGAGTGAAACCTAAGTGGTCGATCCGTTTCCATCTATTGAACTCATTCTCCCCTTGGAGAGTGAAACCCAAGTAGTCGATTTGATGTCATTATCACTCGATCCTACTCTCCCGCTAGAGAGTAAACCCGATATTGCCCATGTTTTTCTCGTTGATACAGAATCTACCGTGCTGGGGGACATTCCTCCTTCTCCTGTGGAACCTCCTGCAAGTAATGAGGCCATCCTTTTTAATCGGGGTGTGCTAACTGGACCTCGTCTTCCCTCTCACATTTCTTTCCAGATTACAGTGCAGGTTTGTGGTCAGGACGTTCCTCAGATGTTGATAGATGAAGGTGCGTCTATTAGTATTTTGTTCTCTATTGCTTGGAAAGCTTTGGGTTGTCCTCAGCTTGCACCGATTATGCAGAATCTGTTATCTTTTAATAGAAGAACCAGTCAACCTTTAAGGACTCTTCCTCAGTTTCCTGTAAATTTGGGAGGGAAACTGTCTTTATTGACGTTATGGTAGTCCAAGACCCCTTGGATTTCGCTTTAATTCTTGGGCAGGATTATGTCTATGCCATGAAAGCTATTGTGTCCACTCTTTTTCATGTGATATCTTTCCCTCACGATGGAAGAATTATGACTATTGATCATTCATTCATCGGTCCTAACTGGATGACCTCCCTAAATGGTTCTTATATGCAGACAGTATTGCCCTTGCCACAAATTAATTATGTGGCGTTGTCTCCCATGCCTTCAATTGCTGATGAAGATGAGTCTCTCACTGTAATATTAGTCTCTTATGAGTTAAATCCGGTAGTTGACATGGTGATATCTTCGATAGGGTTTTTAGAGCTTGATTTCTTTACCCCTGTTGTGACCCTCGACATGGTGTCCTTCAAGAGTGTGTCTCTTCTGTCCAATGAAGATCTCTTGGAATCCATGACTGAGTTTTGTCCCTTGACCTGGTGTCCTCCCGAAGCATTGTCCTCTTGGAAGCCATGATCAAGAAGAGTAGCCTTGAGCATGGTTTTCTGATTTCAAGATCATTTAAAAATGAAACCAGCCTTGAGCATGGTTTTCTGATTTCAGGCTTGTTAAAAATTGAAACCAAGTGAGGATAGTTTTCACATCTCAGTAGAAACCTCATTAAAAAATGAAACAGAGCTTACAAGCATAGCTCCCGTTTTTGTGTCAAGATCGTTAAAAAATGAAACAATGGTCTGGAGGTTATACCTTGAGTCATGAGCATAGTTCTTCTCATGTGTCAAACTCATTAAAAAATGAAACAACTTCCCCCTCTCCATTTGGGTCAAGTCCTACGTATAGTATTTGAAGCTTCATCACATCCGCCTGTGCTGTTGGATGAAACAAAGCTTGGGGGGAATTTCTTCTAGCCTTTGGACTTCATGCTGAAGTTAAGCTACTAACTTCTTAAGTTGGGGGATAAGTACCAACCATCCATGAATAATGCGTTGGGAAGTTCAAGCATATTTTTCTATGGTTCAAGCTTGTATAAAAATGAAACTATCTACCTCAAGCATAGTTTCCTATGGTTCGAGCTTGTGTGAAAATGAAACCAGGTCCAAGCATAGTTTAGTTTAGTTTTTAAGCTTGTGTAAAAATAAAATCTATCGCAATCATAGTTTTGTTTTGTTTTAATCTTGCATAAAAATGAAAACAATCCCGAGCTTAGTCATTATTCTTTCTCATGCTCGTAAATCAATGAGAATGTAACCAAGTATACTTTTATCACTTTTTCGGACTCGTAAAGGTTATACGAAAAAGGAAACCCTCTGAAGTTCCCTTTAATCTCTTTTTAGACTCTCTAAACATGAAAAGATTTCAGAGCGACCTTGTTCATTTCACGCTCGTAAAATTATTTGAAGAAAAAATTTGATGGGCGATAGATTATCACTTTTTCGGTCTCATCAAATTAATTTATGAAAAAGGAACTGAGAGAGTTCTCTTTACGTGTTTTTCAAACTCTCTAAACATGGAAAACCCTTGAGTTTTTTTTCTTTGGACTCGTAAAACAAACTACTCCTTCCTAGGGTTCGTTAAAAATGCTCCGAGGGACTCATCCAAAGGATGATATTACATCTACATGTTGGATTACTGAGAGGGGGGGGGTGTGATTTAGTAATAGTGCAATTATAATCCTTTTTATCAAAATTGATCCCAGTGTTATATCAATGTAGTATTATTATCTAATAATGAGAAATAAGAAATGAACAATCACACACATTCACATTACATGAGTGTTTTACGTGGAAACCCAAATCGGGAGAAAACCATAGAATGCTTTTTCTTATATGTATTGAAGAATTACATTCATTGGAAGCACCAACTTCCTTTGTTTTCCAGTTGCAACTGGAAGGAGGCTCCAACCCCCAAGTTTCTCAGGCTACAACCTGAGGGAAGATCCAACTCCCCAATTCCTTGGCTACTACTAGAAGGAAGCTACAACCCCTGAAGTTCTCTGGCTACAACCGGAAGGTGGCTAAAACCACATATCTTTGCCATGTCCTGCCACCCTGAACTAGGAGTAGTATGATGGAATCATTGTCAACCTATCACTGTGAGATATACTGTTGTACAACTATATCAACCTGTACCACTAACCTGTATCCAATATGTACAATTGCCCTGTAATCAATCTGTACCTAAACTGAACATGTATCTACAAAATTACAACAAATACATGAACTGTAGTGATGTAGCCTGCGTATGTACATGTCCTATCTGTTATGAAACCCGCATATGTACGCACCCTATCTGTTATGCAACCTGGGTATTCCTTCTGAAACTAGGGTTTCCTTTCACTTGAAAACTTCTGACCCTCTGTAACTTATTTCACATTAAACTGTAACCTGTTACTGTATCCAGACTGTAACTGTACCCTTTGCATGCATCCTCATACATAACCTCCACTCAAGGCAAGTATGTCTCTCTCTAGTCATGTGCCATATAGGTATGTGTAATCATGAACAAATATAATATCCCTCATATGATCTTAGTCATCAATCCCTTTCTGATATTCAACTTCTCAATACATTAATAAATACAAGAGCTCAACCATGTACCATAAAAAATCTTAGCCATATGCCAAGAAATACAAGATGTGCATCAACAAGAAGTATCAATGATAAACATACCAGCATTGTATTTCTATAGATATGACTTATACAGAAGATCCCATGTAGCCACTAGTCTCTCTAGGGAGAATCATCAATTCTCTATTGCCATTCCTCATGCATACATCAAAATCCAACTATTCATAGAAATAAGACATACCTTTTGAACCAATGGATGGATCTGATGTATTTAAGCACTCTAGACCTTCATAGGAGCTTGATCTCAGAATCTAGAACCTCTGCACCTTCATCTTCTCAAGTTTCATGGATTTATCAACATGTACTCACCCTATACACAACCTGCCCACATACGTACTCACCCTATACACAAACAACCCGCGTATGTGTACACACCTTATACATAGCCAACCCACGTACGCACGCATCCTATACACAACCAGCCCACGTACGTGTACTCACCCTATACACAGACAACCCGCATATGCCTTCGAAAATAGGTTTTTTTGTGAATCCCATAATTTCTCCGTCAACCCTTCATGCTACCTCAGACATTCACCACTTCATATGTATCCACAAATATATACAAGAAGCTTTACATAAGAAAATAGATATACAATATGTACAAGTTTGTTTTTATGAGTGAGCTTTTGTCTCTTATTTATATCTTCATGTAGCCTTACACTTTCCGTATTTTAGGGCTTCTTCATTTAAAATAATTTATTTTTGCAAATAACTTTCACTCTTGGGGGCTTCTATAAGACTCATGAGGGTTCTCCAACTTCATATGGTCATAACTCTCTAACCGTGAGGAGTTATGTGATGTTCCACATACCACCGGAAATGGCATGACAAGAACTATCCATCTAGGATAGTTTCACTCACAAATTCACTGTCCTTCATCTCATTATTCCTCAAATAAGCATGGGTTCTCTCATTCCGCAAAGCGTCTTCTCATGAGGGATTTCACCATAAGGGGACCAATTTGGAGTTCATCCATTTTTACTTCTTATCAACCATGACAAGACAATAATGAGTCATCTTTACATCGAACAATATTGGGTCCATTAACCAAACCTTGTGCCACGGGGCTTTCTTCAAGGGTTGGCATCAATGACAACCAAATTTAATCAACAATATTCCCCTTTGTCATTGATGGAAACACTCTGATGCAATATTGAAAAAATATCACTCATGCTCCCCCTGGAACCATGCCTCTTTCCTCTGTATCTAATAAATCTTCTCCCCCTGGAACCATGCCTTTTTCCTCGGTCTCTGTCCTCTGCATCTGATAAATCTTCTCCCCCTGGAATCATGCCTTTGTCCTCTATCTCTGTCCTCTGCATATAATAAATATCTCCCCCTTTGTCATCAATGGAAAAGGTATCTTTCCATCCAGGGTTGCTCCCCCTGACTGAACTGTCCTCTTATGGTGCTTCCTCGTGTAAATCTAATACATATAAGATAAGCATTGAAAAAGCATTCATTTTGGAGTAGAAATAACTCCAAGTATCTGGAAAAGATATTCAAAGGATTCCCTTGGAAGTGGTTTTGTGAAGATATCTTCCTCTTGTTCTTTTGTGCCGACATACTCAACTCTGATGTTCTTTTTTGCAACCTTCTCCCATAGAAAGTGATACTTGATTGGAATGTGATTCGTCTTGGAGTGCATCACCAGGCTCTTTGAGGTATTGATGGTGCTTGTATTATCACAATAGATTGGAATGGGCTCATCATACTCAACCTGTATATCTGTCAGAGTTTGTTTCATTCAAAGAACCCATGTACAACATGATGCTGCTGCAATATACTCTTCCTTGGTTGTAGATAAAGATATTGATGAATGTTTCTTTCTTAGCCATGATACTAAACACTCACCTAAGTAGAATGCTACTGCACTGGTGCTTTGTCGGTCATCAATACAACCCAATCTGCATCTGTGTAAGTAACAAGTGATAGATCTTTTCCTTTTGGATACCATAATCCAAACTCTTTTGTTCCTTTGAGATATCCAGAAATCCTCTTTACTTCTAATACATGTGATTCCTTTGGTGCTGCTTGAAATCGTGCCACCTGTCCAACTGCCTGCATTACATATGGTCTAGATGCTGTCACATATAGTAGGCTGCCAATCATTGGCCTATATTTCCTATGATCTATAGACTTCGAATGAACATCTTTTCTCAACTCAAAACTGGTTTGCATGGGAGTGATAATTGTTTTTCAATCTTCCATTCCGAACCTCTTTAGCATTTCTCTGATATACTTGGTTTGAGAAATAAAAATTCCTTGGTTTCTTTTACGTATCTGAAGTCCTGGAAAGAAGGATAGTTCTCCAAGTAATGACATTTCAAATTCATTCTGCATATCTTTTTCAAATTTCTGGCTTAACCTGTCATCATCACTACCAAAAATAATATCATCAACATAAACTTCAATTAATAAAATATTACCTTGACTTACCTTGATCTAGATATTGTTGTCTGCACTTCCTTTTCTGAACCATGCCTGCTGCAGATACTTATCCAGTCTGGAGTACCATGCTCTAGAAGCCTATTTTAGACCATACAAGGCCTTCTTTAATTTACAAACATAATTTGTGTTCTCTGACAACAAAAATCCTTCTGGTTGTTCAATGTAGACTTCTTCAAGTTCCCCATTCAGAAAAGTTGATTTTATGTCCATCTGATATACTGTAACATTTTTGGAGCATGTATAATCTAAAAGCAAATAGATTGCTTCCATTCTGGAAACTGTGGAAAATGTCTCTTCAAAGTCGATTCCTTCAATCTGTAAATATCCTTTACATACCAATCTAGATTTGTATCTTGTAACCTGTCTATCTTCATTCAATTTATTCCTGAAAACCCATTTTGTGCCGATCACATTCTTATTCTTTTGTCTTGGAACCAATTCCCAAGTGTCATTTTTCTCTATTTGATCCAATTCTTCATCCATGGCCTTATTCCAAAATTCATCCTTGCTGGCTTCTTCAAAACAGTTTGGTTCAATTGTAGATAAGAGTGCCAAGTGTGTTTGTTCTGGTGAATGAATTCTTCTTCTAGTCTCAACTCCTGCATCTTTGTTCCCGATAATTTGATTTGAAGGATGATTCTTCTGTACTCGTTTACTGGGTTTCTTTGAAGACACTTGTTTAACTTTCTCTTCTGCTTCTATCATATTCTCTTCATCTTCCTCTTCTACTTATTTTTCTACTTCTTCTTCTTCGAAAAGTTGTTCCATTGATTTGTTTTCTTCTTCCTTTGATTCTGGTCATCCTGTTTCATAACTTGTTACGTTGATGCTTTCCACAACTTTGTTCAATATTAGATTGTAACACTTGTATGCTTTCCTTGTACTTGAGTAACCAACGAGTACTCCTTTGTCCACACGAGAGTCAAACTTTTCCATTCTTCCATATTCTCTTTTGATGTAGCATTTGCTTCCAAAAACTCTGAAGTGCTTCACATTTGCTGGTCTTCCTTTCCATAGCTCATAGGGAGTTTTATCAGTGTTGTTTCTGAGCATTACTCAGTTTTGAATGTGAACTACTGTATGCACTTCCTGTGTCCAAAATATATCTATCAATTTGGAATCCATTAACATTGTTCGATACATTTCCTGTACTGTCCCTTTCTTTCTTTCAACAACTCCATTCTGTTGAGGTGTCCTAGCAATGAATAATTTCCTTTTTATTCCATGAGTGCTGAAGTAGTCCATAAATTCCTTTGAAGTGAAATTTCCTCCATTATCAGATCTCAAGCATTTGATTCTTGAATCCATCTCATTTTCAACCATTTCCTTTTAGATCTTGAAGTTTTCAAAAGATTTTGACTTGTTCTTGAGAAAGAAAACAACAATCATTCTTGTATAATCATCAACTAATAACATAAAATATCTCTCACCTTTTAAGCCCTTTGTTGTAGTTGGTCCAACTAGATCAGTATGCACAATCTCCAATGGTCTTGTTGTTGAATATTCCTTTGATTTGAACATGGTCTTTGTTTGCTTTCCTTGTTGACAATGCTTTCATAAAGTGTTGGTTGGTTTCATGATCTGGGGTATTTCTTTGACTGTTTCTCTTTTGCTGACTTTGACAATATTATCAAAATGCACGTGATCCATTCTTCTGTTCCATAACCAACTTTCATCTTCCTTTCCTAGACAACACTTTTCATTTCCAATTTCACTTAACACATATATGTTGTTTGAATTTCTTGCAGTTGTACCGACCAATTTCCCTGAACCTTCTCTTCTTATCTCACACTTTTGTGAATCGAAAGTAACTTTATGACCTTGGTCACACATTTGACTCACACTTAGAAGATTATCTTTCATATCTTCTACCAATAGATTTTTTTTTTCTTTTTTATTCTTGTTCCCAATTCAGACTGTGCCTTCTCCAATGATTTTGGTTGAATTATCATTTCCGAAGGAGATTGGTCCATTCTTTCCTTTTGCAATGTAAGAAATTTGTCTCTATCACCTATCATGTGTTTTGAACACCCAATGTCAACATACCAACATTGTTTCTTCTGCTTAGCTTGTAGAGAGACTGTGCATTCTTCATTGCTATATTGATCTTTCTTTCTTATCCATGTTGTTTTCTGAGGTTCTTGTCTGTGACTGTTGTTATTTTTTTGAGGTTTTTTAGGAGGGACCGTCATTCTGCAATCTTTGGCCACGTGTCCAAAATTGTTACATAAGTAACATTCCACTTTAGTGCTCAAAGATTAAAACCTGTTGTAACTTCTTCTTTGTGTTTCACTAGGTCTTCTTGAATAACCCCTTTGTGTATGACTCTCAAAGTTGTTATTGTTCCTGTTGTTAGCTCTACAATTCACATCTTTATGTCCAAAATTATTACATGCATAACATAAACCAAAAAACATAGTTTGATACCTGGGAGTTGAAGATCTTCTGAAAGAAGGTGCTCTTATGAATCCTTCTTCTTCTTGAGGCCTATCTGTCTATTGTTGATTCTAAAATATGAATCTTCTTAGTGGAGGAGTGTCCCTTTAATCTTCCTTGTATATCTTCCTATCCCCTTTGATTGTTTTTGCATAGATTTTTGGATTTGTTTCTTGCTCTGTTGTTTTGGATCTTGATCCCTTTTTTGTCTTATTGTATCCAAGTCCATAATTGTCAAGATGAGATTTTTGACTATTGATAATGTCATCCAGAAATTTTGAGCTATTCTGCATATTTTTCTTTTGAATATCCTTTCTTAGTGTGACAATCTCTACTTCCAAGTTTCCAATAATATTGTCCCTTTCTTCTAGTTGTTCTTTGAGTTCTTCTTCAATTCTTTTATCTTCTTTTATTTGAACGTTCAATCTTGTGATCATTTGTTCTAGTTCTCGAGTGTCCTTTTTCTTGTCTAGTTCTGCTTGTAGTTTCTTGTTTTTCTTCTTTTCTCTTATGATAACTTCTATGGCACACATTAATTCTTCTCGATAGTCAATTTATGACTCTTCAATTTCTTCTTTGACTTCTTCATATCCTTTTTTGGCTTCTTCATATTCTTCTTTGGAGTCTTATTTGTCAGAATATTTTACTGCCATGAATAGAACTCTTCCTGAATCATTGTCACTGATTTCATTTTCATCTGATGATGAGATGTCTTCTTTGATGCATAAGCTTTTCTTGAAATCTTTCTTTGTAGTTCTTTTGACTTTATATGTGTGTTTTCCTTTTGAGTAACCTTCATCATTTCTCTTTTTATTATGAGGATATTTGTTAGCAAAATGACCAATACCATCACAATTAAAACAAATTAAAGGAAGCTTACCTCTATACCTACCATTGGTTCCCTTGTTTAGTCTTTTGACGAAGTTGGTCACTTCTTCATAATCTTTCAAGATGTCGCTGCTGCTGCTATATTCTTCTTGTTCCTTTTTCTTTTTCTTTGATCTTTTGGATGCTTTGAAGGATACTTATTTTACATCTGTATTTTCTTATTCAGTTCTCATTTCATATGCTGTGAAGATTCCATGCATTTCGTCCATGCTTATTGAGTTTAGATCCAATATTTATTCTAGTGCTGATATCTTAGGATTGAATCTCATAGGAAGAGATCTTAGTACATTTTGAACAATTACAAATTCTTCGATTTATTCTCCCAATCCTATGATTGCATTCACTGTTTCGTCAACTCTTAAGAAGTAGGTTGCAATATTCTCATCTTCCTTCATTTTTAGTTGTTCGAACTGACCTCTGTAAGTTTGAAGTTTTGTTGCGTTGAATTTTGTATCTCCTTCATAAATATTTCGAAGCTTGTCCCAAATCTCTTTAGAGGATTTACAATGTGCAACTTTGGTGAATACTGTTTCATTGAGACAATTCAAAAGTGAATTTGTAGCTTTGGAATTATTCTGACCAAGTTTCACTGCTTTGTCATTTGTTGGTGGAACTACTGGTACTATGTATCCATCTACAATTGATTGCTAAATTTCAAACCCCTGTGCCTGCATATATGTCTTCATCCTCATGCTCCAAAAGACATACTTTTGTCCATCAAATTGTGGTATTCCATTTTTATATGAGTTGGTACTCTCCATGATCTACCTTTTAGTGGTTAAACTGATTTCTGAAGGAACCTACTCTGATACCAATTGTTGGATTACTAAGAGGGGGGGGGGAATTAGTAATAGTGCAATTATAATCCTTTTTATCAAAATTGATCCTAGTGTTATATCAATGTAATATTATTATCCAATAATGAGCAATAAGAAATGAACAATCACAGACATACACAATACACCATTGTTTTACGTGGAAACCCAAATCGGGAGAAAACCACATAATGCCTTTTCTTATATGTCTTGAAGAATTACATTCATTGGAAGCACCAACTTCCTTTGTTTTCCAGCTGTAACTGGAAGGAGGCTCCAACCCCCTAGTTTCTCAGGATACAAGCTGAGGGAAGCTCCAACTCCCCAATTCTCTAACTACTACCAAAAGGAGGCTACAACCCCCTGAGTTCTCCGGCTACAACCAGAAGGTGGCTACAACCATCTATCCTTGCCCCTTCCTGCCACTCTGAAGTAGAAGTAGTATGATGGATCCACTGTCAACCTGTCACTATGAGATATACTGTTGTACAACTGTATCAACCTGTACCACTGACCTGTGTCCAATATGTACAACTTCCCTGTAATCAATCTGTATCTGAACTGAACATGTATCTACAAAATTACAACAAATACATGAACTGTAGTGATGCCGTCTATGTATGTACGCGCCCTATATGTTATGCAGCCCGCGTATGTACGCACTCTATCTGTTATGCATCCTACGTATTCCTTCTGAAACTAGGGTTTCCTTTCACTTGAAAATTTCTAACCCTCTATAAGTTATTTCACATAGAACTGTAACATGTCACTGTATCTAGACTATAACTGTACCCTGTGCATGCATCCTCATACATAACCTCCACTCAAGGCAAGCATGTCTCTCTCTAGTCATGTTCCATATAGGTATGTGTAATCATGAACAAGTATAATATCCCTTATATGATCTTAGTCATCAATCCATTTATGATATTCAACTTCTCAATACATTAATAAATACAAGATCTCAACCATGTACCATAAAAACTCTTAGCCATATGCCAAGAAATACAATATGTGCCTCAACAAGAAGTATCAATGATAAATATACCAACACTGTATTTCTGTAGATCTAACTTATACAAAAGATCCCATGTAGCCACTAGTCTCTCTAGGGAGAATCCTCAAATCTCCATTGCCATTCCTCATGCATACATCAAAATCCAACTATTCATAGAAATAAGAAATACCTTTTGAACCAATGGACGAATCTGATGTATCTGAGCACTCTAGACTTTCCTGGGAGCTTGATCTCAAAATCTAGAACCTCTGCGCCTTCATCTTTTCAAGTTTCATGGATTTATCAACATGTACTCACCCTATACACAACTAGGCTGTGTACGTACTCACCCTATACACAGACAACCTGTGTACGTGTACGCACCCTATACACAACCAACCCGCATACGCACACACCCTATACACAACCAACCCACATATGTGTACTCACTCTATACATAGACAACCCGTGTACGCCTCAAAAAATAGGGTTTTCTGTGAATCCGATAATTTCTCCGCCAACCCTTTGTGCTACCTCAGATGTTCGCCACTTCAGATGTATCAACAAGTATTTACAAGAATATTTACACAAGAAAATAGATATACAATATGTACAAGTGTGTTTTATGAGTGAGCTTTGTCTCTTCATTTAAAACAATTTCTTTTTGCAAATAACTTTCACTCTTGGGGACTTCTGTAAGACTCATGAGGGTTCTCCAAATTCATATGGTCATAACTTTCCAACCGCGAGGAGTTATGTGACGTTCCACATACCACCGAAAATGACATGACAAGCACTATCAATCTAGGATAGTTTCACTCACAAATTCACTGTCCTTCATCTCATTATTCCTCAAATAAGCATGGTTTCTCTCACTCCACAAAGCGTCTTCCCATGAGGGATTTCACCATAAGGGGACCACTTTGGAATTCATCCATTTTTACTTCTTATCAACCATGACAAGAAAATAATGAGTCATATTTACATCAAACAATATTGGGTCCATTACCCAAACCTTGTGCCACGGGGCTTTCTTCAAGGGTTGACATCAATGGCAACCAACTTTAATCAACATTACAACCATATGTGATCCTCCTCAAGCTTGTGTAAAAATAAAGAGGTACTCACCAGAAATGGTGGGAAAAAATTGGGAAAGAAATGTATCTAAACATGTATTCTATGGAAGAGTCGCTTTTGAACACGACACCCTTTCACTTGTGCTGTATCTAGGTTGGAAAATTCGCTTGCCTCCTGATCATACTCCTTTATAAAATTACCAATCGGTCTATGATCCTTGTTGTTGATTCAGTGTTTCCAAGATAGTTGTGGTGTCGTCAATATGTTCAAAGAGAAGTGAAACCTAAAAAGCCTTCTATTGCGTCGACCATTTCTGCAGTCCTTAATCCTTCTATTGCATTGGCCATCCCTGAGTCAGTCCTGAATCACATGTTACTCTGATCTACTTCAAATCTTGTTACCTATTTCTTGTCACTGATGGGGGATACATTAAGGCCCTCTTGTGACAAGTGTTTTCCTGTCGACTTCAACTCATTATCCAAGAATTAGACTTAGAAACTAATTGGTACCTTGGAACTTGCATGCCTCAATGGCAGGTTTCCTCACTTTCGACAGTGGGTTTCCATTATTGACCCCTGATCAGGAGATTCCACAGAGTGTTCGACTTCAGCTCATTAATTCACACTCATTGGATTGTACTAGTGTACCTTGGGAGTTATTGACATTAATGGTGATTTCCCTCGCACTTGTTAACGATATCCATTAATGAACGATAATCAAGTGGTTTCTACCATGTTCGACTTCAACACATGTATTCACATGGTTAGATTCGTACTATAGAGTGGTGGAGATGAAGACCCTAGATCCTTTCTGATAGATTCAGGTTGCATTGGAGTATATTCATATTGTACTATTGCATAAATCCACAATGTATGTCTCGTGGCTATGTTCAAATTTGAGTCTTTAACACATAGATCCACAGTGTATTTTTGGTGGCTATATTGAGATTTGAGTCATATTGGCATGGATCCACAGTGTATGTTTGGTGGCCATGACCCATCTTACTTGACATGGATCTCTGCATGTCAACATCTATGATTTGAGCCATTTATGTTCTGAGTATGGGAATTCCTACCTCAGTGATGATATATTATTGTACTATATTTCCTTGTTTGTTGGAAGGTTTCCGATCGACATGATCCTTGTTCCCTACACACACTTGACAAAGTATTTCAGATATCACTCTGTTCTAACTTCATACTTTTGGGGTCTCTCTGTTACACATTATTTTCATCACCCTTATGATCGTTAATTATGTAAACCTCTCTATTTCCTTCAGAGAGGTTAGTGGCCTGAATTCCTGAAGGAAGAAGGGAGAATAACTTTTCCTGAGAGAAGAAGTTGCATTTCCCTTTGTAAAAAAACCTATTAAGGAATTTTTCATAGGCTGCACTATAGCTAGGGTGTGGAAATTCCTGTATGTGGGAAAAATGAGCGTCTTCTTGGTGCTTCTAGAAGGAGAAGCTTCTATGGTGAGGTGGCCTCTAAAAGGTTTGGATCTTACTCACTTTCATGATTTAGTGGGATCATTCTAACCTCCTCACCTTATCCTCTTGAGCTTATAAAATGAGAGGAGCTCTCACGGAGAAAGTTAGATTGGCTTTTTATTGAGTTTGTTACCTTGGAGTTTTTGGAGCTTGTATGTTGTCTTTGAGCTTTGCTTTGTCAAGATATATTGTGAGTAGCTATCAGATCTATAGTCTCAGAATCCATGGATTAAAAGTGTGTGTGAAGCAAGGAACTGTTGGAAGGAACCTGACAACATCAAGGCATCTGGTTGTATCTTTCTTCCACATTATATAATACAGTGGCATGTTTCTTTCTCATAAAATCATTCTCATTTTATTACATGATTCCTTGATCACATGTATAAGCTTTCATTGAGTATACTATTGTTGCTTTCACTTTGGTTGGTTTGTGTCATTGCATATCTAATATCACAAGAGCACCCAAGAGGAGCGAGGACAACAAAGATATAAGGAAGCGATATTCAAAGGTATGTCATTCATCTCTTGTTTGATATTAAATTCGATGATTAGAGCTTAGGGAAAGCGCCATGTCCTGTATTGTGTTGTTCTAGATCTAGGTGGATCTAGGGGGATTGATTTGTGTTTGCACTTAAAATTAGCCCGATAACATAGAGGATCCAATTTCACTACACCTTGGATACTAGCGCCTCAACAACATACTCCTTACCGAGGACCATAGAACCAACAACATTGTCAACCATAGCAACAAAAGTTTAGGCCGGTTCAGCAGAACGAACCAGGGTTCTAGGTCAGTGGGTCGTCAGCTTATACTTTGGGCACTAGGAGTACTAGACTAAAGAAAGGGTGTTGGACATGTGGGGAGCCACATTACCAGCGTGAATTCCCAGTGGAGAGGACCTGAGCATATGGATCAACCGAACCCACTACTGTGGGAAACTTGGGAAAGGCCCATCGTATTCATGAAGCGGTGAATAACCGCTAGGAAGAGCCCTAGTTAACTTTGCTCGAGATGTCAAGTACTATTGCTGACCAGACCCTTAGTACTTTGATAGATTAAGGTGCTACCAAGAGTTTTATTTCTGGTGCAATGCTAAAAAGAATTAAGGTAAAGACAATCGAACATGACGAGTTTATCTTGTAGAAATTGCTTCGGGAGCTAAACAAAAGGTTGGTGGGAAGGTTATAGGTTGTAACATTAACCCGAGAGAGTTTTTCACTAGGGCCAACCTGTACGTCACAACCTTAGGGTATTATGATGTGATTATCGGTATGGAATCATTGGAATCGCATGATGTGATACTCGACTGTAAGATGAAACGATTGAGTTTGGTCGATGATGAGGGATAGAGACGCGTGATTGTAGGTAGGAACCAAGGAGTCTCGTTGAGGTTCATCTCTTCCTTACAACTATGGAAGAGCATGCACAAGGGATGTAAGATTTATGCGATCCTTGCATTAAACGAAAAGGGCATGGCAGAAGGACTAGAAAACCTTTCGGTAGTACGAGAATTTGTGGATGTCTTCTCTGAGGAGTTACCCGGGATGCCGCCTAAGAGGGAATTGGAATTTACCATAGACCTAAAACTGGGGACTGAACCAATAGTAAGAATGCCTTATCGGATGTTGACCCCAGAGTTACAAGAGTTGAAAATGAAACTGAAGGATTTTTTGGACCTAGGACTTATATGTCCAAGTGTGTCACCATGGGGTGCACCTGTTATCTTCATACGGAAGAAGGATGGGTTATGGAGAATCTGCATTGACTATTGTCAATTGAATAAGGCAACGATCAAGAATCAATATCCATTGCCAAGGATTGATGATCTGTTTGATCAGATGAAAGGTGTAATGGTGTTTTCAAATATCGACTTGAGATCAGGGTATCACTAGTTACAAATCAAGGATGATGACATCCCTAAGACCGCCTTTAAGATGAGGTTTGGATATTACTAGTTTACTGTTTTACCATTTGGACCGACGAACGCCCCAGGGGTATTTATGATTTTGATGAACGAGGTGTTCCACGAGTACTTGGATAGGTTCATCCAAGTATTCATTGACGATATTTTGATTTACTCTCAGACGATGGAGGAGCATGACGAGAACTTGCGCTTGGTGCTACCGTGTCTATGAGAGAAAAAAATGTTTGGGAAGCTATCGAAATGCTCATTTTATGAATCGAAGATTGACTAATTAGGGCATGTCATCTCTGGTGAAGGTATTGTTGTGGATCTAGCAAAGGTCGAGGCTATTATGGAATGGCCTGCACCGAGGAATGTCCCCGAAGTGCGTAGCTTCATGGGTTTAGCGGGATACTATCGACGGTTCGTCGAGGGTTTTTTGAATATAGAAAATTCGATCACAGAATTGCAGAAGAAGAGAAAGAAGTTTGTATGGACCGAGAAATGTGCGGAGGCATTTCAGAGGCTCAAGGAGTTGTTTTCGACAACACCGATACTAAAGGTTCCTGACATGGACACAAACTTCTTGGTATGCACTTACACATCCAAGGAAGGCTTAGGTGGAGTCTTGATGCAAGATGGTTGAGTTATCATTTACATTTTGAGAAAGTTGAGAAGGCATGAGGAGAACTATGCGACACACAATTTGGAGTTGTTATCCATTGTATATGTCTTGAGAGTTTGGAGACATTACCTGATTGGATGAAAATTTGAACTAAAAATGGACCACTATGGAATACAACACATATTTATGCAAAGCGACTTGAATGAGAGACAATGATGTTGGTCAGAATTTTGAGATTACTTACATAAAGGGAACAATGAACATAGTGGATGATGTGTTGAGTCGGAGACCTCACATATTTTTGATGATGCCTCTTCAGACGAATCTATGTGAAAATATTCTAACCTTACAACATGACGATGACTGGTACAAAGAGGTCAAGGATTTTATCGAAAAAAACACTATGATGGTACCAAAATTTGAGGGATTCACTGTGGAAAATGATGTATTATTGAGATTTAAGGGTGTAATTTATGTACCGCCCAACAACGATTTGAGGAGTTTGATCCTAAACGAGGCTCATAGAGAAGTGTAGATGGATCATCCTAGAGTCACAAAGATGAAGGAAGACCTTAAACCCTTATTCTTTTGGAAAGGAATGAAGTAAGACAGTCAAATAGGTGGAAATATGTCTAGAATGTCAGCAGGTGAAGGCTGAACATAGGCATCCGATAAGATTACTACGGCCCCACGCTATTTCAGAATTGAAATGGGAGGTCATTTCGAGGGATTCCATTGTTGGATTTCCACTGATGGTAAGGAGACATGACTCGATTTTTGTAGTAGTCGACACTCTGACGAAGAGTGAACATTTTATTCCCGTGTGTACGACATATCAGACACCTGACATAGCTATAGTTTTTGTTAGTGAGATTGTGAGGCTGCATGGCGTTCCTAAGAGGATTATATCCGATCGAGGATCGATGTTTACTGGACGATTTTGTACTAGTTTCCAAGAGGCCTTGGGAACCCAACTTAACTTTAGTGCCATGTATCACCCAAATACAGATGGGCAGACTGAATGAACAAACCAAATCTTGGAGGATATGTTGCGTATGTATGTGATGGACCAATAGAAACATTGGGAATAATTCTTTCCACTGGTATAATTTGCATATAACAACAATTATCAAAGCACCATTAAGATGGCGCCTTTTGAGTTTCTTTACGGGTGACCATGTCAGACGCCTTTGAGTTGGGATCGGATTGAGGATAGGGTCCTAGTGGGACTAGAAGCGATCCAAGAAATAGAAGATCAAATGAAAACAATAAGACAAAGGATCAAGGAAGCACAGGATCTACAGAAGAGTTATGCCGATGCACATCATGTCAACCGTAGTTACGAAGTGTGCGATCGAGTATTCTTGTGGTTGAAACCGCATAAGAGTTTGATCTAGTTTGGAAAGGGTGCTAAAATCTCTCTTAGGTTTGTGGAAATTTTGAGATTGTGGAAAAGAAGGGGCCTGTGGCCTATCGACTAGCCTTTCCTGATTCTTTGAGGTGTATGCACAATGTTTTTCACGTCTCTGTTTTGAGACATTATGTTAGCGATCCTACACATGTTATTGACTTGAGTACCTTGCAGGTATCGGACGAGGGTGATCTCATGGCAGAGCCAATACACATCCTAGACCATCGCATTCGATAGCTACGACATCAAACAACAGATCAGGTCAAGTTCCAATGGGACAACTATAGTCCACACTCGGTGACCTTGGAGGACGGATATGATATGTGTCAACAGTTTCCATTTTTGCTTGATAGCTAGTCATATGATATTGTGATACACTTTATTTCAACACTTACATACTGTTAAACTTTAGGACAAAGTTTAAAACAAGAGGGGGTGTATGTAACATCCCGCTCTTTCACGAACTGAGTGAGCTTATTCTTTGAGGACACTTGTGTGCAAGTGATCCGGTTCTTCATACGATTGGTTGATTTGATTATGATTATGAGATATTATGGATTTGATCATATGTTATTTTTGTTGTATTTACATATGCAGGTGCTATTGAATGGGTTCTCCTGAGTGTGCAAGACTATGGACGTTGAGGATGATGAGGCATTGATGAAACCCCTTGGACTCCAGATTGAGTCAGGGAGTGGAATGTTAGGGTTTGAATGTTGTTGTTGTAACATATGTACATACTATTAGATATTATGATGTTGATTATTATTGCTGACATGATTCGTTGATGGATGCAGGATGACAATAGCTTTCCGAGAAGACTCACATTTGGAGTAAAGGGGTCATGCAGGACAACTAGAGACCTTAAGGGAGAGGTGTGGCAACAACCCTGCCACAACCTACTAGAACTCTCGCCGTGGCTCGTACTGTAGGTTAACGATTACCTAGTTTGAGAAGACCCACAATGTCGTGAGGGAAGACTATGACAGTCACTCACGATGATTCTAAGGGGTGCACAATAAGGTAGGGTCCTTATTCCTTAGAATCCCTTAGTCTCCTAAAAGATCACCTGACGGAGTATTGACTCCAGGGGTTTCACATCTACCAAATTCAGTCAAGAGGTGAGTGGCACTCTTGGAGCATGTAGTGCATCTTGAAGGGCTCATTATGTAAATAAAATGGAAAGAGACGAGTGGCACCCTTTGAGCACATAGTGCGTCTTGAAGGTCACATCGTGAAAATAAAACGAAAATAGACGAGTGGCACCCTTGGAGCACATAGTGTGTCCTGAAGGGCACGTCACAATTTTAATTGATAAGTTAATAAATATAGTGCCTAGAAAACTATGCCTCCTTAGGACATGGTTGGCCTTAAAATAAATGATGGTATCAGTAAAGTTTAATAACTAAAATTTTCCTTAAAAATTGTCGCCCAACCTAGTGAAATTAAAATCTTGGTCTAAGTATAACATGTAACAAGAAGGGGGGGGGTAAGAAATTCAAACTTTAATTATTAAAGTAAAAAATATAATGGAGGATTAACATGTAACAAGAAGGGGGGTAAGAAATTCAAACTTTAATTATTAAAGTAAAAATTATAATGGAGGATTAAATTTATTAAAAGGGTAAATGGTTGTTTTACCTACACTTGCTAAATTGATTTTTAGTTAAAAAGGAAAAAGGGGGAAACTTAAAAGAAAAAGAAACTTAAAGAAAAGGGGAAACTTAAAGAAAAAGGGGAACGTCCAACTTAGTAAGGAATCTAGCCTTTGGGACTTTATATTTATGAACTCAACTAGGAATTAAGTAAGGTGTAAGTCATTTAAGAATTGTAAGGGAATATTGAGACACCGAGAAGTGTTTTTAAGAACACTTTTAGGTGGGTGAGGGAAATAGGAATATTTAATTAATTAATAAATTAATTTTATGGTGCAACTAGGGGATTAGACGACATGTGTACGGGGGAGGTTTTTCCTAATTAAATAAATGAAAAATGAATCTAATGAGGTTTTCAGAAACTAATAACTAAAAAACTCTATAAAAAGGATGACAGAGGAGGAGTATGGATCACATCTGGCTTGCGTAACGTTACGTTGCTCAAATTTTATCTTGACTAAACTTTCTCTTGTGGGAGTTGGGATACCCAGCTCAGGTAATGAGTGGTAGCTCGAACTTGCGAGTTGAGATGGGTGCTAGCATTATCTGGTATTGTGTGTGTGGCCTCTTTGCGGCTCGGGGGGCTCAAGGGGAAGAAGAGTACCCCTAGCGTTGCCTGGGAGGTACCGGTGAGGTCTCATTGGTCGAAAAGTCGGAGTTGGACGGAGCGCGAGTGCGGGATAGTCACTTCCAGTTCTTTGCATTGGGATACAGTACGCATGTTCATAATTTGTATTGAATAATAGCTTAATTTCTTGTTCATGCATTTCTTTATTGTCGAAAGCTCACTTGCGTAGATGCTGTTAAAATAAAAAGACTCGTTTAGTTATGCATATGAATTTTTATTTGGGTGATAGTGCACCGTGTGAAATTGAAAAAGGGTCACTAAATTTTTGTTTCAGAGCTTTGTTTTATTACTGTGTTTTATTGTAGTTTCCGGTGCTGGTTGGGATTATTAATGCATTTGTATTATTACTGAGGAAGACTGCATTTTGTTTCTCGGGCCATTATTTTATTTTACTCTGTGTTTTTATTGTTTTTAATATAAATAAATTGTGTTTTTATCTTCTATTCCTTTATCCTTTAAATTATTGGTCTATGCCTGAGCAGTTGGCCAGGAGCTGAATCGACTGTATTTAACTCTGGAGTTAAAGATTTAGATTAAAATGCCTTGCTTTCCTGTGCATGGATAATAAGTGTAGGATAAATATTTCTTTGCCCAACAAGGAATTCTCTCCTGGGCATTTATTCCTCTTCATTGCTCTGTGATCAATGTTGTTTTTACACTCTGTGTCCTTGTGGTTGTGTAAGCTGGACAAGTCGGGATTCTCATTTAAACCCTGTGATAGTAATCATTCTCTACGTTTGAACAAATCACCAACAATTCCTCTCCAAGTTACCTCTGTTTTTTTTTATTGACAAAACCATTATCTGCAATTTGTGTAAACTATTGGGCATACTAACTGTCATCCTCTACATTTTTATTGGCAGAATCAATGCTTGAGTTTTGTGTAAATTCTTTGGGATACTAACTGTCATCCTCTATGTATTTATTGGCATAATCAATGCCTACAATTTGTGTAAGTTCTTGGGGATACTGTAATGATCCTCAATTATATGACTACAAGTGATGCAAAACAAAAGATTAAATCCCTTCTTTTTTTTTGGCAGGACGATAATAACGAAAACAGTTAAACAACACGTCTTGTCGACGAATGCTGCGCAGATCAGGCAACAGACAACAACGATGCTACACACTAGCACAACAAGCACTGGGTGAAACGTGCGTAAATCAAAAGAAGGAAATGACTACTCGCCCGACACCAACATGACAATGCCTACAAGCTAAGGACAACATCCACAATCTCAACACTACGTTCTCGATGACCAATAACTAGAACCTCTATGGCACGCAAAACCCAACGCATGAAGCCATTACAACCGAAGTCCCAAAGACTGTTCAACGAACAATGCCCACATCGAGAAGCACAGACTTAGGCTAGGTTATTATTTCCCTCTATCACTCAGGGCACGCAATGATCCCGTGATCCGAAATCATGCCATCACTAGGCGATAGGAATGGCAGTAATCATGGCACAACTTATCATGCCTAGACCAATATTGAAAAATCCAACGCGCTAGGAGACCAAATTAACTAACAAGAAGATTGTACCCACACACCCAAGCATCAGATCATCAAGATGCAAGATGACATCCTCAAATTAAATTGCGCAACTATCCGAAGGATTTCTAGGTTCCTACAAGCCAACCTGAGTGGTGAAACAACTAAGACCAACTGCCAAAAAAAATAATTCGCCTTAAGGCACATAGTTATGCCATTGCATCAACAGTGGTTCGAACATGATGTAATTTACACTATTATTATATAAGGCTCCTTTATGTACCTGAAACAATCTATATATAAGTAAAGAATTCGTTGTGACATATAGTGTTAATATTTAAAACTTATTATATATATCATTTAAAAATAACTAAAGTGAATTCCTTAATCCATCAATTAAATACATTACATCATTTCCATTATACAATACTTTCTCTTCCTATAAAAAGAGCTTCTTTTATAATAAAAAGGGATTTTATCCATATTTCTTTTCCTAACTCTTAATCCATACTATAACTATTATAGGATTTCATGTTGGGAGCGGTGTATAGTAGGCTTCTTAAATTATCAAAAATATGACCTTTCACCTTCTGATGTTCATTAAATTCGTTCGTAAAATATTGAAATATCACCCAATCCTTATCAGGCAACAATACTGGAATTTTCCAACACATAGGTTAAATTGAACATAATTTTTTTTTTAAACAGTTAATTCTTAATATGACCGCTTGAAACTTAGTGCATGATAAAATATGTTGTACAATTAAAATCAAATTCCAAGTAAACAGATACTAGAATCTGCACGATAATAAATGATTTATTGTATGAATCACTTAAGTCTTTGGATTTCAGAATCATAAATTCACCAGGGAAGGATTATCAACAGAAATAAACTTGATCAGTTAGTAATTCCACCAAGTGTTGATATCTGAACGATCTAAGTTTTAACCCTGAAAACTAGGATTACAATTCTTCAGGTCCCTAAACCCTGAGATCTGTGCTAATTAGTATTTAGCGGGGGAGTAAATATCGTTGACAACACAACCTATAATAAAACACTACAGACCTGAATACTTAATCGCTAACAGTCTGGAATATCAAATTTCTCTCTGTCAGAGTTGAATATTAATCGACACATACTTGAATATTAAGTCGTTGTCTACATCATGAGCGTTGTCAATATTAAGGAAAAGGTATAAACAATTAACTGGCTATCAATTATATTCACAAAAATATGACTACTATAATCACATGTTCACGCTGTCTATTGCATATTCTAGGCTACTGTTGAATAAAAATACACACTGTCTATATGCTATCAACCGAATATCAATGAAATCGATAAACATAAATGATGCTATCAGTATGCTATTAAAGGGATCTTGTCAATATGCTAATAGTAATATTGTTGTCAATAGATAAAACTGGTCGTTGTCTCATTACCATTAAAACGCATGATATAGAAACCAAAAGATATAAATAAATTGCATGTGTAAGAAAATGAATCATTGTGTAAGTGTAGGCATATAAATTGTTGTGCGTGAGTGTGCAATTAAACTATTGGCCATAGAAGGAGCCAATTCACCATATCTCTGCTGGAATCTTATCAAGAAAAAGGAAAACCGCATGTACCAATGCCTTAAGCAGGTAAAAGAACGCACAAAAAATGCAATAAATGCAGGGATTATAGCAACCCATAGATCATTAAAATGCAGAGGTGAGAATTCAGGGTTGATTAATGAGAAGGCGGAGAAGTCAAAGAAAAACACAGAAAAACGCAGATAGAAGGATTTGTGGTTGAGTAAAACTCAGGTACATCATTCAAGGAAGAAAGCTGGTAAAATTTTGTGGTTGAATGAAACATTGTACAAAAGACAATGAAGGTCGCTTGACAATTTCTTGAATAGAAAGGGGATGAAATCTATCAACCAAGCTCTTAGCCATGTAACATTTCTAGGGTAAAATCGAAATCGATATATAAAAA
This sequence comes from Picea engelmannii, assembly GCA_009831015.1. Taxonomy (NCBI): domain Eukaryota; kingdom Viridiplantae; phylum Streptophyta; class Pinopsida; order Pinales; family Pinaceae; genus Picea; species Picea engelmannii. The sequence continues at coordinate 81,737 of ML824279.1, read as the reverse complement.
AAACATTGGTACAAAAATAAAATCGTAGTCATTAAAAACTCAATAATAGTCACTGCCTCTCAAAACCATTATCAATTGATTACCTAATAGTCACTACATGTAATCGCAGACAAAACACCCAACCAAGCATTTGGATTCATCACAAAAATTGCAGAGATAATCCAGCAAAAATATGAAACTTTCCACAATGAATCAATCAATGCAATGATCAAAACGTAGAGGATCATAAGCGGTTCGCTGAAGGGAAGGATAAACAATCGCAAAGGAAATCAATTGCAACAAGGCATAAGACAATCCATTAGATAGGAACAATCAATAGGGGTAGAGATATGGGAAAAACATCCTTCGCTCATCATCCACGCACAGAAAAGTAGGGCATTAGAATCTATAGGTCGCTATGCACCAAAGTGATGACCGTGGATTCATCTCCTGGCCGATTTCTCAGGCGTGGAATGACGAACTAGGGATGAGGATGAAGCCAAAAGCACAACTCTTCACAACAAATCAATAAAACCAATAGGACAGTCACAACATTCATGGATCGAATGCCAAGGGAATCAAGTCAAGCAATGAGCTTAAGGCTATGCGGAATTTAAGTTCTCAGTTAAAATGCTAAGTCAAATACCTTCTTTACACAGTTAAAAGTATAGAAATGAAAGCGTAAGGTCAATAATAATATACCATGCAGAAATAAAGCAAGCGTATCGTAGCCCAAGGTGACAACTCCGAGTCGTTGTCCCGCACGCTCCGTGCAACTCCTGCTTGCCGATGGATGAGACTTCATCGATACCTCCCAACCAACTCTAGGTGTACTTTTCTTCCCCCTTAGCCCCCTGAGACACAAAGGGGCCACACACACTAAACCAGAGAACAACTAGCTCCCAGCTCGCCTCGCAAGGCCGAGCTACCACTTCTCACCAAGCTGGGTATCCCAACTCCCATAAGCTAAGTTAGTCAAGTCTAAAATTATGTAGCATAATGTTACACATTACAGATGAGACCCATCCTTTCCCTCCTCCCTCCTTTATATAGAATTTCTAAGTCACTTCTTTCCCAAATTCCCATTTAATTTCTTGTTCAATAATTTAATTCAGAAAAATCCTCTCCATACATGTGTCACCCATCCCCTTCGTTGCACCATAAATTAATTTCATTAATTATTTAATTACTCCTATTTCCCTCACCCACCTAAAATCATTCCTAGAATCTCTCCTAGGTGTCCCCATATTCCCTTACTAATTTACTAGTTGAGTTCAATTTAGAAAGTTCTTAAAGGCAAGATTCCTTGTTAAGTTGGTCATTCTTCTTTTTTCTTATGTTTCCCCATTTTTTCCTTAGTTTCCTAATTCTTTTAAATTTCCCTTTTTATCTAAACTCAAATCAGTAAGTGTAGAAAATTATCTTTTTCCCCTTTTTCTTTTTAATTAATATTTTTTAATTAGCACGTGTAGCAAAATAATCATTTCCCTTTTAAAATTTTAAATCCCTCAATAATTTGATTTTGATAATTTAATCAAGTTTCTTACCCCCTTTTTGTCACATGTTTAATGATGATGATTATTATTTTTATTTTTTACCACAAGTATTACTTTAGACCTAGATTTTAATTTTCGAGGGTGGGTGACATTTTATTAGGTAAATTGTTTTTAAATATTTCTTATCATGTTATTCATTCTAAGGCCATCTAGGTTTATTCTTTTATTAGTTAAAAACACGACGTGCCCTTCAGGACACACTAGGTTCTCCAAGGGTGCCACTCGCCTCATTATGTTTTCCTTGTGTGATGTGCCCTTCAAGACGCACTACATGCTCCAAGGGTGCCACTTGCCTCTTTCCATTTTCCTTGCGTGACGTGCCCTTCAGGACACACTACATGCTCCAAGGGTTCCACTTGACTCTTTCCATTTTTCTTGCGCGACGTTCCCTTTAGGATGCACTACGTGCTCCAAGGGTGCCACTCTCCTCTTTCCATTTTTCTTGCGCAACGTGCCTTTCAGGACACACTACATGCTCCAAGGGTGCCACTCACCTCTTGATTGATTTGGTAGACATAAAAAACCCTTGGATTCAATACTCTGTCAGGTGATCTTGTGGGAGACTAAGGGCCTCTAAGGAATAAGGCCCCTGCCTTATTGCGCACCCCTTAGAATAATTGTGAGTGACTGTCACAGTCTGTGCTCATGACATCGTGGGTATTCTCGAACTAGGTAATCGTTAACCTACAGTTCGAGCCATGGTGGGAGTGCTAGTAGGCTATGGAAAAGATGTTGTCCACACCTCTCCCTCAATGTCTCTGGTAGTCATGCATGACCCCTCTATTCCACATGTGAGTCTGTTCGAAAAGCTATCGTTAGCCTGCATCATTAACGAATCATGTCAGAATGCGATGATCCATGACTAGGATTGGCTTAGCCGTGAGCACACCCTCATCCGACACCCGCAAGGTGCTCAAGTCAAAACAAGTGTAGGATCACTAATCATAATGTCTCAAACAGAGATGAGAAAGACATCGTGCATACACCTCAAGAATCAAGCAAGGCTAATCAATAGGCCACAGGCCTCTCCTTTCCACAATCTTGTAGGTTACCATGAACCTAGTAGATATTTTAGCCCCTTTTACCAACTTGATCGAACTCTTATGCGGTTTCAACCGCAAGAATACTCAATCGCCACATCGTAATTACGGTCGACACGGTGCGCATTGACATGACTCTTTTTCCGATCCTGCACTTCTTTGATCCTTTGTCTTATTGTTTGCATTTGATATTCCATTTCCTGGATCTCTTTTGGTCCCACTAGGACCCTATCCTCATGCCGATCCTAACTCAAAGGAGTCTGACATGGTCGCCTGTAAAGAAACTCTAAAGGCACCATATTAATGGTGATTTGGTAGCTGTTGTTATATGTGAATTCTACCAGTGGCAAGAATTCTTCCCAACGCTTATGTTGTTCCATCACATACATGCGCAACATGTCTTCTAAGTTTTGGTTTGTTCGTTCGGTTTGCCCATCTGTCTTAGGGTGAAATGCAGTACTAAAGTTAAGTTGGGTTCCCAAGGCCTCTTGGAAACTAGTCCAAAATCATCCAGTAAACATTGATCCTCGATCGAATATAATCCTCTTAGGCACACCATGCAGTATCACAATCTCATTGATGAAAACTCTAGCTATGTCAGGTGCCTGATACATCGTACGCATAGGAATAAAATGAGCACTCTTCATCAGAGTGTCGACTACCACAAAAATCGAGTCATGTCTCCTTGCCGTCAGTGGCAATCCAACAATGAAATCCATCTAAATAACCTCCCATTTCAATTCTAGAATAGCGTGTGGATGTAGTAATCCCGCTGGATGTATATGTTCAACCTTTACCTCCTGACATTATAGACATCTGGCAACATAATTGACTATGTTTGCCTTCATTCCTTTCCAGAAGAATAAGGGCTTAAGGTCCACCCTCATCTTCGTGATTCCTGGGTGAGCCATGTACACTACTATGTGAGCCTCATTTAGGATCAAACTCCTCAACTTGTCATTCGATGGTATGCAAATTTGATTTTTAAATCTCAGTAGTCCATTGCCGTCCAACGTAAATCCTTCAATCTTGGTACCATCATTGTGTTTTGTTCGATAAAATCCTCGATTTATTTGTACCAGTCATCATTGCACTATAAAGTTAGAATCTTTTCATGTAGATTCTTCTAAAGAGGCAACACCAAAAATATGTGTGGTCTCTTACTCAATGAATCCACCACTCGGTTCACTATTCCCTTTATATAAGTAATCTCGAAATCGTACTCGCTAAGCAATTCTGACCAACGCCATTGTCGCGCGTTCAGGTCGCTTTGCGTAAAGATGTGTTGTAGTCCACAATGGTCCATCTTAAGTTCAAATTTTCATCCAACAAGGTAGTGTCTCCAAACCTTCAAGGAATATGCAATGGCTAACAACTCCAAATCATGCGTCGCATAGTTCTCCTCATGCCTTCTCAGTTTCCTCAAGATGTAAGCGATCACTTCGACCGTCTTGCATCAAGACTCCACCTAAGCCTTCCTTGGATGCGTTAGTGCATACCAAGAAGTCCACAGCCATGTCAGGGACCTTTATTATTGGTGCCATTGTCAACAACTCCTTGAGCCTCCAAAATTCTTCTGCGCATTTCTTGGTCCAAACAAACTTCTTGTTCTTCTTCTACAATTTCGTGATCGAACTTGATATCTTCAAAAATCCCTTGACGAACCGTCGATAGTATCCTACTAAACCCATGAAGCTACGCACTTCCAGGACATTCATCAGTATAGGCCATTCCATAATAGCCTCGACCTTTGCTATATCCATGGCGATACCTTCGCCGGAGATGACATGCCCTAAGTAGTGAATCCTCGATTGATAAAACAAGCATTTAGAGAATTTCCCATACAATTTGTGCTCTCGCAGACACTGTAGTACCAAGCGAAAGTGCTTATCATGCTCCTCTGTCATCCGAGAGTAAATTAGAATATCGTCAATGAATAATTGGACGAAATTGTCCAAGTACTTGCGGATCAACCCATTCATCAAACTCATAAATACCCCAGGGGCGTTTGTTAGTCCAACGGTAAAACAGTAAACTCGTAATGTCCAAACCTCATCTTAAAGGTGGTCTTAGGGACGTCATCCCCTTGATCTGTAACTAGTGATACCCTGATCGCAAATCGATCCTTGAAAACACCGTCACACCCTTCATCTGATCGAATAGATAAAATATCCTCGGCAACAGATACTGATTCTTGATCGTTGCCTTGTTCAATTGACGGTAGTCAATGCAGAGTCTCCATGACCCATCCTTCTTTCGTATGAAAATAACAGGCGCACCCCACAGTGACACACTCGAACGTATAAGTCCTAGGTCCAGTAGCTCCTTCTATTGCATTCTCAACTTCTATAACTCTAGGCTTGACATATGATAAGGCTTTCTCGCTATTGATTTAGTCCCTGATTTTAGGTCTATGGTAACTCCAATTCCCTCTCTGAAGGCATCCCAGGTAGCTCCTCGAGAAATATGTCTACAAACTCTCTCACCACCAGAAGGTGTTATAGACCTTCCACTACTCCCTTCTCGTTTAACTCAAAGATCACATAAAGCTTGCATCCCTTGCGCATGCTCTTCCATAATTGCAAGGAAGAGATGAACCTCAGGGAAACTCCTTGGTTCCATCCTAAAATCACACGTATCTGTCCCTCATCATCGACCAAGATCAACCATTTTGTATTACAATTGAGTATCACCTCATGCGATTCCAACCAGTCTGTACCGATCACAACATCATAAGATCCTAAGATTGTGACATACATGTTGGCCCTGGTGACAAAATCTCCCAGGTTAAGGGTACAACCCATAACCTTTCCTCCAACCTTCTGTTTGTCTCCCGAAGCCATCTCTACAAAGCTAAACTCATCATGTTCGACTGCCTTTACTTTAATCCTTTTTAGTGCTGTACCAAAATGAAACTCTCTGTAGCACCAAGATCTATCAAAATACTAAGGGTCTGGTTAGTGACGGTACCTAACGTCTCAAGCACAGTTGACTAGTGCTCTACCTGACAGTTATTCACCGCTGCATGAATCCGATGGGCCTTGCCCAAAACTCCCATGATAGTGTGTCTGGCTGATCTAGATGCTTCGACCCTTTCCTATGGGCAGTAATGCTAGTAATGTGGCTCCCCTCAATCAAACAAACTTTCTTTGGTCCAGTATTCCTGGTACCCAAAGTAGAAGCTGAATTCTAACAATAAGTCCAAACTTGAACTTCTTGACCTTAAGTTTCTAGGTAATTTGGTGCGGATCATACTGAAGCAGCTCCAAAACGGGCCTCGTACTCGGGCACCATTCGACTGCCTTGTCACAAGGCGTCGAACTCGTTGAGCTGATGCTCAATGAATTCCTCGGAAATATACCTCTTCTGGAACCGTTCCTCGAATAGTTCCCATGAAACGTCGTCGATGACCATGTTCAATGTGGCAGGAGCATCTTCTTCCATAGAAGAGCGTTCCCCTTCAGTTGAAATACCACCATGTGGACCTTCATACTGGAGGTTGTAATCGTGAAGCATGAAGCACAACACCTTGCTCTACAACTGTGCCTCAACGACATAGCCATCTGCGACACTAATGGACTCAAGAACTCAACTCTCTCGATTTCATGATGGATGCTAACGGTACTGGATAGGGTGCGCTATGGAACCTCAGGGGTACAGGTGCCCTAGCCTCATCTCAATATCGATGGTGAATCAAGGCCCTTTGAAATTACCTAGAAGGGCCTTGTCAGACCATCATCATCCCTTACAACAAGCGAATCCAACCCAAGGACTTGTTCTTCCCCTTTGGGGTTCGACTCCAAGGGTGTAGGAACTTCTGGAGGCGTCACACCTCCTTCAATGACACCACTTTGCAAACCTCTATGCCATCCTCTAAATGTGATCAACACATGGACACGTTAAGGTTTTTAATTAAAGCAAGGGTTAATACTCATGGGTTTACTGCAGTGGAAAGACTGACGATCCACAGTCACAAGTTTGAACCCACTTTGATACCATATGTAATGACCCTCATTGTTACAACTACAAGTGATGCAACACAAAAGCATAAATCCCATTTTTTTTTTGGGTAGGACAACAATAACAACAACAATTAAACAACGTATCTTGTCAATGAACACTGTATAGATCAGGCAACAGACAACAATGACTCTACACACTAGCACAACGAGCACTAGGCAAAATGTGCGTAAATCAAAATAAGGAAACGACTACCCACCCGGCACCAACACGAAAACACCTACAAGCTAAGGACAACATCCAAAATACTGACACAACAGCCTTGACATCCAGTAAATAGAACCTCTATGGCACACAAAACCCAACGCATGAAGCTGTTACAACCCAAGTTCGAAGATTGTTCAACGAACAATGCCCACATTGGGAAGCACAAACTTTGGCTAGGTTATCATTTGGCTCTATCCCTCAGGGAATGCGATGATCCCCTTATCTAGAATCGTGCCGTCACCAGGTGATAGGCATGACATTAATCATGGCGCAAATTATCATGCCTAGACCAATATCTCAAAAATCCAATGCACTAGGAGACCGAATTAACTAACAAGAAAACTGTACCCATGCACCCAAGCGTCAGATCGTCAAGACGCAAGACGACATCCTCAAATTAAATTACATAGCTATCCGAAGGATTTCTGGGTTCCTACAAGCCAACCTGAGTGGTGAAACAACTAAGACCAACTGCCAAAAAAAACAATTTGCCTTAAGGTACACGGTTACGTCATTGCATCAACAATGGTTCGAACATGATGCAATTTACACTATTATTATACAAGGCGCCTTTATGTACCTGAAACAATCTATATATAAGTAAAGCATTCGTTGTGACATATAGTGTTAATACTTAATACTTATTATATGTATCATTTAAAAATAACTAAAGTGAATTCCTTAATCCATCAATTAAATACGTTACATCATTTCCATTGCATTATACTTTCTGTTTCTATAAAAAGAGTTTCTTTTATAATAAAAAGGGATTTTATCATATTTAGTTTCCTAACTCTTAATCCATACTATAACTATTATAGGATTTCATGTTGCGAGCAGTGTATAGTAGGCTTATTAAATGATCAAAATTATGATCTTTCACCTTCTGATGTTCATAAAATCTGTTCATAAAATATTGAAATATCACCCAATCCTTATTAGGAAACGATATTAGAATTTTCCGACACATAGGTTAAATTGAACATGAATTTTTTTTTAAACAGTTAACTCTTAATATGGTCGCTTGAAACTTAGTGCATGATAAAATATGTTGTACAATTAAAATCAAATTCTAAGTAAACAAATACTAGAATCTGCACGAGAATCAATGATTTATTGTATGAATCACTTAAGTCTTTGGATGTCA
>ML824279.1:44870-73688 GCA_009831015.1 Picea engelmannii | reverse complement strand
ACTTATTATATATATCATTTAAAAATAACTAAAGTGAATTCCTTAATCCATCAATTAAATACATTACATCATTTCCATTATACAATACTTTCTCTTCCTATAAAAAGAGCTTCTTTTATAATAAAAAGGGATTTTATCCATATTTCTTTTCCTAACTCTTAATCCATACTATAACTATTATAGGATTTCATGTTGGGAGCGGTGTATAGTAGGCTTCTTAAATTATCAAAAATATGACCTTTCACCTTCTGATGTTCATTAAATTCGTTCGTAAAATATTGAAATATCACCCAATCCTTATCAGGCAACAATACTGGAATTTTCCAACACATAGGTTAAATTGAACATAATTTTTTTTTTAAACAGTTAATTCTTAATATGACCGCTTGAAACTTAGTGCATGATAAAATATGTTGTACAATTAAAATCAAATTCCAAGTAAACAGATACTAGAATCTGCACGATAATAAATGATTTATTGTATGAATCACTTAAGTCTTTGGATTTCAGAATCATAAATTCACCAGGGAAGGATTATCAACAGAAATAAACTTGATCAGTTAGTAATTCCACCAAGTGTTGATATCTGAACGATCTAAGTTTTAACCCTGAAAACTAGGATTACAATTCTTCAGGTCCCTAAACCCTGAGATCTGTGCTAATTAGTATTTAGCGGGGGAGTAAATATCGTTGACAACACAACCTATAATAAAACACTACAGACCTGAATACTTAATCGCTAACAGTCTGGAATATCAAATTTCTCTCTGTCAGAGTTGAATATTAATCGACACATACTTGAATATTAAGTCGTTGTCTACATCATGAGCGTTGTCAATATTAAGGAAAAGGTATAAACAATTAACTGGCTATCAATTATATTCACAAAAATATGACTACTATAATCACATGTTCACGCTGTCTATTGCATATTCTAGGCTACTGTTGAATAAAAATACACACTGTCTATATGCTATCAACCGAATATCAATGAAATCGATAAACATAAATGATGCTATCAGTATGCTATTAAAGGGATCTTGTCAATATGCTAATAGTAATATTGTTGTCAATAGATAAAACTGGTCGTTGTCTCATTACCATTAAAACGCATGATATAGAAACCAAAAGATATAAATAAATTGCATGTGTAAGAAAATGAATCATTGTGTAAGTGTAGGCATATAAATTGTTGTGCGTGAGTGTGCAATTAAACTATTGGCCATAGAAGGAGCCAATTCACCATATCTCTGCTGGAATCTTATCAAGAAAAAGGAAAACCGCATGTACCAATGCCTTAAGCAGGTAAAAGAACGCACAAAAAATGCAATAAATGCAGGGATTATAGCAACCCATAGATCATTAAAATGCAGAGGTGAGAATTCAGGGTTGATTAATGAGAAGGCGGAGAAGTCAAAGAAAAACACAGAAAAACGCAGATAGAAGGATTTGTGGTTGAGTAAAACTCAGGTACATCATTCAAGGAAGAAAGCTGGTAAAATTTTGTGGTTGAATGAAACATTGTACAAAAGACAATGAAGGTCGCTTGACAATTTCTTGAATAGAAAGGGGATGAAATCTATCAACCAAGCTCTTAGCCATGTAACATTTCTAGGGTAAAATCGAAATCGATATATAAAAAAAACATTGGTACAAAAATAAAATCGTAGTCATTAAAAACTCAATAATAGTCACTGCCTCTCAAAACCATTATCAATTGATTACCTAATAGTCACTACATGTAATCGCAGACAAAACACCCAACCAAGCATTTGGATTCATCACAAAAATTGCAGAGATAATCCAGCAAAAATATGAAACTTTCCACAATGAATCAATCAATGCAATGATCAAAACGTAGAGGATCATAAGCGGTTCGCTGAAGGGAAGGATAAACAATCGCAAAGGAAATCAATTGCAACAAGGCATAAGACAATCCATTAGATAGGAACAATCAATAGGGGTAGAGATATGGGAAAAACATCCTTCGCTCATCATCCACGCACAGAAAAGTAGGGCATTAGAATCTATAGGTCGCTATGCACCAAAGTGATGACCGTGGATTCATCTCCTGGCCGATTTCTCAGGCGTGGAATGACGAACTAGGGATGAGGATGAAGCCAAAAGCACAACTCTTCACAACAAATCAATAAAACCAATAGGACAGTCACAACATTCATGGATCGAATGCCAAGGGAATCAAGTCAAGCAATGAGCTTAAGGCTATGCGGAATTTAAGTTCTCAGTTAAAATGCTAAGTCAAATACCTTCTTTACACAGTTAAAAGTATAGAAATGAAAGCGTAAGGTCAATAATAATATACCATGCAGAAATAAAGCAAGCGTATCGTAGCCCAAGGTGACAACTCCGAGTCGTTGTCCCGCACGCTCCGTGCAACTCCTGCTTGCCGATGGATGAGACTTCATCGATACCTCCCAACCAACTCTAGGTGTACTTTTCTTCCCCCTTAGCCCCCTGAGACACAAAGGGGCCACACACACTAAACCAGAGAACAACTAGCTCCCAGCTCGCCTCGCAAGGCCGAGCTACCACTTCTCACCAAGCTGGGTATCCCAACTCCCATAAGCTAAGTTAGTCAAGTCTAAAATTATGTAGCATAATGTTACACATTACAGATGAGACCCATCCTTTCCCTCCTCCCTCCTTTATATAGAATTTCTAAGTCACTTCTTTCCCAAATTCCCATTTAATTTCTTGTTCAATAATTTAATTCAGAAAAATCCTCTCCATACATGTGTCACCCATCCCCTTCGTTGCACCATAAATTAATTTCATTAATTATTTAATTACTCCTATTTCCCTCACCCACCTAAAATCATTCCTAGAATCTCTCCTAGGTGTCCCCATATTCCCTTACTAATTTACTAGTTGAGTTCAATTTAGAAAGTTCTTAAAGGCAAGATTCCTTGTTAAGTTGGTCATTCTTCTTTTTTCTTATGTTTCCCCATTTTTTCCTTAGTTTCCTAATTCTTTTAAATTTCCCTTTTTATCTAAACTCAAATCAGTAAGTGTAGAAAATTATCTTTTTCCCCTTTTTCTTTTTAATTAATATTTTTTAATTAGCACGTGTAGCAAAATAATCATTTCCCTTTTAAAATTTTAAATCCCTCAATAATTTGATTTTGATAATTTAATCAAGTTTCTTACCCCCTTTTTGTCACATGTTTAATGATGATGATTATTATTTTTATTTTTTACCACAAGTATTACTTTAGACCTAGATTTTAATTTTCGAGGGTGGGTGACATTTTATTAGGTAAATTGTTTTTAAATATTTCTTATCATGTTATTCATTCTAAGGCCATCTAGGTTTATTCTTTTATTAGTTAAAAACACGACGTGCCCTTCAGGACACACTAGGTTCTCCAAGGGTGCCACTCGCCTCATTATGTTTTCCTTGTGTGATGTGCCCTTCAAGACGCACTACATGCTCCAAGGGTGCCACTTGCCTCTTTCCATTTTCCTTGCGTGACGTGCCCTTCAGGACACACTACATGCTCCAAGGGTTCCACTTGACTCTTTCCATTTTTCTTGCGCGACGTTCCCTTTAGGATGCACTACGTGCTCCAAGGGTGCCACTCTCCTCTTTCCATTTTTCTTGCGCAACGTGCCTTTCAGGACACACTACATGCTCCAAGGGTGCCACTCACCTCTTGATTGATTTGGTAGACATAAAAAACCCTTGGATTCAATACTCTGTCAGGTGATCTTGTGGGAGACTAAGGGCCTCTAAGGAATAAGGCCCCTGCCTTATTGCGCACCCCTTAGAATAATTGTGAGTGACTGTCACAGTCTGTGCTCATGACATCGTGGGTATTCTCGAACTAGGTAATCGTTAACCTACAGTTCGAGCCATGGTGGGAGTGCTAGTAGGCTATGGAAAAGATGTTGTCCACACCTCTCCCTCAATGTCTCTGGTAGTCATGCATGACCCCTCTATTCCACATGTGAGTCTGTTCGAAAAGCTATCGTTAGCCTGCATCATTAACGAATCATGTCAGAATGCGATGATCCATGACTAGGATTGGCTTAGCCGTGAGCACACCCTCATCCGACACCCGCAAGGTGCTCAAGTCAAAACAAGTGTAGGATCACTAATCATAATGTCTCAAACAGAGATGAGAAAGACATCGTGCATACACCTCAAGAATCAAGCAAGGCTAATCAATAGGCCACAGGCCTCTCCTTTCCACAATCTTGTAGGTTACCATGAACCTAGTAGATATTTTAGCCCCTTTTACCAACTTGATCGAACTCTTATGCGGTTTCAACCGCAAGAATACTCAATCGCCACATCGTAATTACGGTCGACACGGTGCGCATTGACATGACTCTTTTTCCGATCCTGCACTTCTTTGATCCTTTGTCTTATTGTTTGCATTTGATATTCCATTTCCTGGATCTCTTTTGGTCCCACTAGGACCCTATCCTCATGCCGATCCTAACTCAAAGGAGTCTGACATGGTCGCCTGTAAAGAAACTCTAAAGGCACCATATTAATGGTGATTTGGTAGCTGTTGTTATATGTGAATTCTACCAGTGGCAAGAATTCTTCCCAACGCTTATGTTGTTCCATCACATACATGCGCAACATGTCTTCTAAGTTTTGGTTTGTTCGTTCGGTTTGCCCATCTGTCTTAGGGTGAAATGCAGTACTAAAGTTAAGTTGGGTTCCCAAGGCCTCTTGGAAACTAGTCCAAAATCATCCAGTAAACATTGATCCTCGATCGAATATAATCCTCTTAGGCACACCATGCAGTATCACAATCTCATTGATGAAAACTCTAGCTATGTCAGGTGCCTGATACATCGTACGCATAGGAATAAAATGAGCACTCTTCATCAGAGTGTCGACTACCACAAAAATCGAGTCATGTCTCCTTGCCGTCAGTGGCAATCCAACAATGAAATCCATCTAAATAACCTCCCATTTCAATTCTAGAATAGCGTGTGGATGTAGTAATCCCGCTGGATGTATATGTTCAACCTTTACCTCCTGACATTATAGACATCTGGCAACATAATTGACTATGTTTGCCTTCATTCCTTTCCAGAAGAATAAGGGCTTAAGGTCCACCCTCATCTTCGTGATTCCTGGGTGAGCCATGTACACTACTATGTGAGCCTCATTTAGGATCAAACTCCTCAACTTGTCATTCGATGGTATGCAAATTTGATTTTTAAATCTCAGTAGTCCATTGCCGTCCAACGTAAATCCTTCAATCTTGGTACCATCATTGTGTTTTGTTCGATAAAATCCTCGATTTATTTGTACCAGTCATCATTGCACTATAAAGTTAGAATCTTTTCATGTAGATTCTTCTAAAGAGGCAACACCAAAAATATGTGTGGTCTCTTACTCAATGAATCCACCACTCGGTTCACTATTCCCTTTATATAAGTAATCTCGAAATCGTACTCGCTAAGCAATTCTGACCAACGCCATTGTCGCGCGTTCAGGTCGCTTTGCGTAAAGATGTGTTGTAGTCCACAATGGTCCATCTTAAGTTCAAATTTTCATCCAACAAGGTAGTGTCTCCAAACCTTCAAGGAATATGCAATGGCTAACAACTCCAAATCATGCGTCGCATAGTTCTCCTCATGCCTTCTCAGTTTCCTCAAGATGTAAGCGATCACTTCGACCGTCTTGCATCAAGACTCCACCTAAGCCTTCCTTGGATGCGTTAGTGCATACCAAGAAGTCCACAGCCATGTCAGGGACCTTTATTATTGGTGCCATTGTCAACAACTCCTTGAGCCTCCAAAATTCTTCTGCGCATTTCTTGGTCCAAACAAACTTCTTGTTCTTCTTCTACAATTTCGTGATCGAACTTGATATCTTCAAAAATCCCTTGACGAACCGTCGATAGTATCCTACTAAACCCATGAAGCTACGCACTTCCAGGACATTCATCAGTATAGGCCATTCCATAATAGCCTCGACCTTTGCTATATCCATGGCGATACCTTCGCCGGAGATGACATGCCCTAAGTAGTGAATCCTCGATTGATAAAACAAGCATTTAGAGAATTTCCCATACAATTTGTGCTCTCGCAGACACTGTAGTACCAAGCGAAAGTGCTTATCATGCTCCTCTGTCATCCGAGAGTAAATTAGAATATCGTCAATGAATAATTGGACGAAATTGTCCAAGTACTTGCGGATCAACCCATTCATCAAACTCATAAATACCCCAGGGGCGTTTGTTAGTCCAACGGTAAAACAGTAAACTCGTAATGTCCAAACCTCATCTTAAAGGTGGTCTTAGGGACGTCATCCCCTTGATCTGTAACTAGTGATACCCTGATCGCAAATCGATCCTTGAAAACACCGTCACACCCTTCATCTGATCGAATAGATAAAATATCCTCGGCAACAGATACTGATTCTTGATCGTTGCCTTGTTCAATTGACGGTAGTCAATGCAGAGTCTCCATGACCCATCCTTCTTTCGTATGAAAATAACAGGCGCACCCCACAGTGACACACTCGAACGTATAAGTCCTAGGTCCAGTAGCTCCTTCTATTGCATTCTCAACTTCTATAACTCTAGGCTTGACATATGATAAGGCTTTCTCGCTATTGATTTAGTCCCTGATTTTAGGTCTATGGTAACTCCAATTCCCTCTCTGAAGGCATCCCAGGTAGCTCCTCGAGAAATATGTCTACAAACTCTCTCACCACCAGAAGGTGTTATAGACCTTCCACTACTCCCTTCTCGTTTAACTCAAAGATCACATAAAGCTTGCATCCCTTGCGCATGCTCTTCCATAATTGCAAGGAAGAGATGAACCTCAGGGAAACTCCTTGGTTCCATCCTAAAATCACACGTATCTGTCCCTCATCATCGACCAAGATCAACCATTTTGTATTACAATTGAGTATCACCTCATGCGATTCCAACCAGTCTGTACCGATCACAACATCATAAGATCCTAAGATTGTGACATACATGTTGGCCCTGGTGACAAAATCTCCCAGGTTAAGGGTACAACCCATAACCTTTCCTCCAACCTTCTGTTTGTCTCCCGAAGCCATCTCTACAAAGCTAAACTCATCATGTTCGACTGCCTTTACTTTAATCCTTTTTAGTGCTGTACCAAAATGAAACTCTCTGTAGCACCAAGATCTATCAAAATACTAAGGGTCTGGTTAGTGACGGTACCTAACGTCTCAAGCACAGTTGACTAGTGCTCTACCTGACAGTTATTCACCGCTGCATGAATCCGATGGGCCTTGCCCAAAACTCCCATGATAGTGTGTCTGGCTGATCTAGATGCTTCGACCCTTTCCTATGGGCAGTAATGCTAGTAATGTGGCTCCCCTCAATCAAACAAACTTTCTTTGGTCCAGTATTCCTGGTACCCAAAGTAGAAGCTGAATTCTAACAATAAGTCCAAACTTGAACTTCTTGACCTTAAGTTTCTAGGTAATTTGGTGCGGATCATACTGAAGCAGCTCCAAAACGGGCCTCGTACTCGGGCACCATTCGACTGCCTTGTCACAAGGCGTCGAACTCGTTGAGCTGATGCTCAATGAATTCCTCGGAAATATACCTCTTCTGGAACCGTTCCTCGAATAGTTCCCATGAAACGTCGTCGATGACCATGTTCAATGTGGCAGGAGCATCTTCTTCCATAGAAGAGCGTTCCCCTTCAGTTGAAATACCACCATGTGGACCTTCATACTGGAGGTTGTAATCGTGAAGCATGAAGCACAACACCTTGCTCTACAACTGTGCCTCAACGACATAGCCATCTGCGACACTAATGGACTCAAGAACTCAACTCTCTCGATTTCATGATGGATGCTAACGGTACTGGATAGGGTGCGCTATGGAACCTCAGGGGTACAGGTGCCCTAGCCTCATCTCAATATCGATGGTGAATCAAGGCCCTTTGAAATTACCTAGAAGGGCCTTGTCAGACCATCATCATCCCTTACAACAAGCGAATCCAACCCAAGGACTTGTTCTTCCCCTTTGGGGTTCGACTCCAAGGGTGTAGGAACTTCTGGAGGCGTCACACCTCCTTCAATGACACCACTTTGCAAACCTCTATGCCATCCTCTAAATGTGATCAACACATGGACACGTTAAGGTTTTTAATTAAAGCAAGGGTTAATACTCATGGGTTTACTGCAGTGGAAAGACTGACGATCCACAGTCACAAGTTTGAACCCACTTTGATACCATATGTAATGACCCTCATTGTTACAACTACAAGTGATGCAACACAAAAGCATAAATCCCATTTTTTTTTTGGGTAGGACAACAATAACAACAACAATTAAACAACGTATCTTGTCAATGAACACTGTATAGATCAGGCAACAGACAACAATGACTCTACACACTAGCACAACGAGCACTAGGCAAAATGTGCGTAAATCAAAATAAGGAAACGACTACCCACCCGGCACCAACACGAAAACACCTACAAGCTAAGGACAACATCCAAAATACTGACACAACAGCCTTGACATCCAGTAAATAGAACCTCTATGGCACACAAAACCCAACGCATGAAGCTGTTACAACCCAAGTTCGAAGATTGTTCAACGAACAATGCCCACATTGGGAAGCACAAACTTTGGCTAGGTTATCATTTGGCTCTATCCCTCAGGGAATGCGATGATCCCCTTATCTAGAATCGTGCCGTCACCAGGTGATAGGCATGACATTAATCATGGCGCAAATTATCATGCCTAGACCAATATCTCAAAAATCCAATGCACTAGGAGACCGAATTAACTAACAAGAAAACTGTACCCATGCACCCAAGCGTCAGATCGTCAAGACGCAAGACGACATCCTCAAATTAAATTACATAGCTATCCGAAGGATTTCTGGGTTCCTACAAGCCAACCTGAGTGGTGAAACAACTAAGACCAACTGCCAAAAAAAACAATTTGCCTTAAGGTACACGGTTACGTCATTGCATCAACAATGGTTCGAACATGATGCAATTTACACTATTATTATACAAGGCGCCTTTATGTACCTGAAACAATCTATATATAAGTAAAGCATTCGTTGTGACATATAGTGTTAATACTTAATACTTATTATATGTATCATTTAAAAATAACTAAAGTGAATTCCTTAATCCATCAATTAAATACGTTACATCATTTCCATTGCATTATACTTTCTGTTTCTATAAAAAGAGTTTCTTTTATAATAAAAAGGGATTTTATCATATTTAGTTTCCTAACTCTTAATCCATACTATAACTATTATAGGATTTCATGTTGCGAGCAGTGTATAGTAGGCTTATTAAATGATCAAAATTATGATCTTTCACCTTCTGATGTTCATAAAATCTGTTCATAAAATATTGAAATATCACCCAATCCTTATTAGGAAACGATATTAGAATTTTCCGACACATAGGTTAAATTGAACATGAATTTTTTTTTAAACAGTTAACTCTTAATATGGTCGCTTGAAACTTAGTGCATGATAAAATATGTTGTACAATTAAAATCAAATTCTAAGTAAACAAATACTAGAATCTGCACGAGAATCAATGATTTATTGTATGAATCACTTAAGTCTTTGGATGTCAAAATCATAAATTCACGAGGGAAGGATTATCAACAGAAATAAACTTGATCAGTTAGTAATTCCACCAAGCGTTGATATCTAAATGATCTAAATTTTAACCCTGAAAACTAGGATTACAATTCTTCAGGTCCCTAAATCCAGAGATCTGTGCTAATTAATATTTAGGGGGGCTGGTAAATATCGTTGACAACACAACCTATAATAAAGTGCTACAGACCTGAATACTTAATCGCTAACAGACTGGAATATCAAATCTCTCTCTGTCAGAGTTGAATATTAATCGCCACATACTTGAATATTAAGTTGTTGTCTACATCATGAGCATTGTCAATATTAAGGCAAAGGTCTAAACCATTAACTGGATATCAATTAGATTCACAAAACTATGACTACCTGTTGGCAGCCAAGTCACTTTTTTTTCATGATCCTATAAGCTGCCTACATGTAAGTCTTGTGAACATCAAGTTTTTCGTCGCATTCTTCAAATAGAGGACACTTTCATTTCTTGCGACTTTTGCAAATTTGTCTTCATTAAGTTTTCACGACTGTAAGCGAGAAAACTTCTCCTTTCGAGGTCACATTTCGATCATTATCTGAACTGTCATTATATTTTTATCGATATTTTCTATTGCACTTACCTTTTGTTTATCATTATGTGGCTGAAAGGATTTTCGAACTATGCTCATTGGACATTCTTATATTGATTGCAAAACTTGATGTTGTTGAGTTTGTAAGGCATTGAGCATTTGGGTTTATACTGTTTATGACTTGCCTCATTTTTTATTCTGCATAGGCGTTATGATTAATTGTGTTTATATATATATATGATATAATCCTTATGTTAATATTTTTATAACTTTTGGCTTGCCAACTATTATGAATTCGTTTGGCACTTTGATTAAACTTTTGAATTAATACATTGGCGCATAATCATTTTGGTATGATCTATACGTCGAATGTTTTGAACACTATGGCATAGTGTTGGTGCGTATTGGTATGCACATTGCTTTTATTGGTTGTACACATGGCTTAATGGTTGGATTATTATTATGGAGTGAACAACTATGAAATTTGGCGGTTGTACTTGGATAATGAGTATTATGCATGGCAGTGAATAACTCCACCACCTTCGCATGCTTGCATTAACACTTACCCCTTTTCGCTCGTTCATTGTTGTTGGTTCGGGTAGCTCTGTTACTGTGTGTTGATGAATTCGAACCCTCCCCTTACCATGCATTCAAATCCATGGCACCAATCATGCGAGTTGAACCCAATGACAACCAGGCCCTGTTGATGTTTGGCAATGCCTGCCAAGATTTGGCAGATAGTGGATGGCTTACCTTCGTGGAACGTTTCGAGGGTTTTAACCTTTGCGTGGCTCGATAGTTTTCCATGACCTTCGATGGCTGTCGAGTCAAGGTCGGTGATATACAATTGGAAATTGATGAATAGTTTATCAGTCTTGCTACAAGTTTGCCTACCACTGGACAATGATGGTTCAAGAATTGCAAAGTCGAGGAGGTTCCATGGAAACTGCTCTTCCAGTCATGCAAAATCACCTCCTGTGATAGAGGTATGCCTGTAACTATGCTCAAACAACGTTGGCATGATTTATTGATGATAATCAAGCAGTTTGTGACCTGCGAAGGTCGGTACGGGTTTGTGTTCCTCCACCATTTGCATTTGCTTATGGTTTTTATGGGATATCAGCTCAATATGCCCTATTGATTGCATCGAAGCCTGTTTAAAATGTTGAAGAATTACAAAAGGCACCAAACTGATAATAGCCTTTTTCATTATGGGCTTGTTAATCTTATCGTTGTCTGTCATTTGAGTCTACACGGGGATAGTTGGAGCAATTTCATTGCTCGGAATGGTTTTGAGGATCCGAACCCTACACAGGTTGACAAACCTATGGTGAGCGAGGTCAAGGTTGTACCCCCAGTTCCCTACCATATCCTACTGCCTAAACCCTCGGTTGAACCTCCTATCAACTTACCCCACACTGTGACTAAGAGTGTTGAGACTGTTAAGCCTATGGGAAAAAAGCCCAAGGCAAACCTCACCGCAAACACCAAAGGGAAAAAGAATGCACGCTTGATTTCACGGATGGCAAGGAACAATCCAAAACCCCCTGTCGAGCCTAACCCTATCGTTTTAAGTGAAGACTCCGATTCGGAAGTGGAGCGTTTCTTGGCTAGCGAATACCCCTATTCGCAAGGTTTGTGTGCCGAACCCTCGTATGACTTTGTGTCAAACCTACCCCCTTGCCTACATGACGACCCTAACTACCCAGGCATTAAGTTGCCTTGTGAAACCCTCGATCATTTATCCAAACCCTCTCCAGCTCTGTCTAAACCTACAGTGTCACCCTATGATCAATGCAATTCATGGTTAGAGCGATACTATAATGATGTTCCAATACTCCAGTCAAAGATTCAATCTTTAGAGGACTAGATTGCATCCCTGACCAGTCAAAAGGCCAAACTACAAGTGACAAATAAGAAACAAAAGACGACCGGCTCCATCTTGTTTAAAAATGTGGAATCATCCACGGCTGTTGTAAATTCCAAGCTGGCGTAAGTGAGCAGCCTCGTCGCTACACAAGTATGTTTTGGTATCATTTGTTTTTGTAAATAATCTAGGTTTATATAACGATTTGAATTTGGTTTTAAACATCTATGTTCACAGCATTGAATGGCTCTGTTACATTGTGTGCATTCTATACATAGCTTTGCTTTGACTAAATGGAATTTCATTTTTCCGATGATTCCCAGTTTAGCTTCTCTTAGATTTTCATCGATTTGATTGATCTTAGTGTGGATTTGATTTGTTTGATTGGGTTAAATTGGACGCTCTGCTGTCAATCGAAGTCGTTTGTATCTATTCTAGACAGGATATGTTCCTCATATTCGATTGAGAACACAATCACATTTCGATTCGATTTCGTTATAATGCATATGCTATAATTGGCAACGATTTTGATAAGGTTAATTGTTATGGTTTGCTGTGCCATACGACTTTCAAAGAACAGGAATACAACTTGTATCGTTTCCAATGCGACTCTGTTTCTTCGGAAACATTGCTTTTTATTTGGACCTATACAAACACGCCCAAATCAAGGAATGGATTTTATTGCTTAACGATTATGCTGAACCCCAGCCAGTTAATTCACATTGAATGAAGTACTGTTAGATCGACCATGTTATGAGTTGGATTCGTATTACAATGGATTCTCTGTTTGATTTTTATTTGTAAAATGAGATTGGTTATATCTGGAGTCACGATCTATTTCTATGTTAAACTTAGTCATGATTCGTTTGAAATTAATGATTTCGTTTGATACCAATCAACTTTATTTGCCCATTTTGCAATAACCAGTTATCATTTCTGTCGACTCTATTATGATTGTGATCAAAGTCAAATCGACCTGGTTATGATTTTATATGAGTTGATTCTCACACCTATTTGAATTAATCCACTTGAATCGTTTGATGCCATGACAACTAAAATAATTTTAAAAATGATTTTGTTTCGATCTGATCGTATCTCTTGTTGTTGTAAAAACACAACGTTTGCCTGCGATTTGTTTGATTGTATTTCTTTCAAATTGGATATGAAACGGTTTTCAAAACAATTTGATTTTGATTCTGTCTACCCGATTTATGATAACAATCGAAACAGAGTATGCCTGACACTCTATTCGGTTATTGGATTTTGATTCTATTCGATTTTAAATGATATAACATTTTCAAATGAAATGATTCATTTTCAATTGACTGTTGGATGTTAATTCAATTTGATTTTATTAAAAAGATTTGATTTTAATTCTGATCTTGTATCTTATTTTAGACTAGCTACAGAATCAGATGATTTTGTAGCTAAGTCTGTAGAATTAAATTTTTATTGTTTTATTAATAAAATATCTCTCTAACTTGTTATTTCTGACCTGTTTCAGGTGAATTCGAAATTGCATGGGATGTGATGGACAATTTAGAGGATATTTGGATATTTTGATTTCATTTTAGCTTCTTAGTTTAGTTAATCTTGGGAATATCTTCCCAGATTTTGTAAACAGTTTGATAACTTCCACAGGGAGGTTTTACCCTGTGGAAAAACTTATAAATACCCATTATTTTTGTAATAATATCATCCTCATTCACGGGAGAGCAAGGATATGGAATTTTAATACAGACTGAGACAAAATTTGATATTCTTCTACAGCTTTAGCTTTTCATAATATCAATATTTTGTTCATGTTTATGTGTATCAATTTGCATTTGGTTAATGACTACTTTAGCTATCTTAGTCTTTTGCAAATGATATAATTTAATAAATATAATCCATATCTGATTTTTTCCAGTACTTAAAAAATATAGCAGTTACTTGATTCAGTTTGTGAATGACAGATTTCTCTTCTTCATTAATTGGATTATTAAGTATAAGTTTTTGCATAACAGGTTTCCCTTATTGTAGAGATTTATAAATCTTATAATTGTTATGATTTTTTATGTCTTGTATGTCCTGTAAATAAACTCAAAGAGCATTGCAGCCTATCATTTACGAGAAGCTTCTGGATTATCCGGTGCGAGTTTCCTTCCTTCGACCAGCTTTGAAGTCATCATACACAGGGCAAATTTGGAGCGTTTCCAGGTCAGTTTGTCATTTGTTTGTTTAGTGTATTTATTAATAGTTTAGTTAGGATATGAGTTTAGTTAGATATATGTGTGTTTAGTATATTAGATTGTTTAATTTCATTAAGTTTTTTTTCTTGTTTATGAAATAAAAAAATCAACAAAAACATCTCTCGCTGTCTTAGGGTAGAATGTAATCAGTTTTTCAGGTTTTATTCAAATCTGTAAATTGTAGATATTGTATATTTTGTAAATAAGTTGTATTTCAGTTAGTAGTTAGTATAGTAATAATTAGTAGTTTGTATATATATAGTTAGTTAGATTAGCTTAGTTTGTTTTAATAATTTGTTTTAATTAGATTAGTGTATTAGTTTGTTTTATTTATTTAGTTTGTTTTATTTAGTTTTAGTTAGATTAGTTAGTTTAGTTTAGTTTTCTCTTTGGTTTTCTTAGGACCTTAGATCGGCTAACGGAGCTGCTAGACTCGTCAGGGTGGTTCATCCCAAATGGCTTGGGTTATTAGACAACCCCGAACCGGTTCCACTCTCTCAGTTGACGGACAGTCAATTTCGCCTGTCAACAAATGGTGCTAGAAGGAGGGCTTGAACTTAATTAATGGCATGAGGCGGTCGCAAGACTCCTCCCCCCCCTAATCGCTCAGTTATAGTGACTAGAAGCCATTCACACGATAATATTTCCCTTCAAACAACAACTACTTCAACCGAAGATCCACAGATCACAGTTGAGCCAGCAACCCCTAATCCTACAGGTGGTGACATCCAAGAGATTGTCCGCCAGTCTCTTATTAAAACACATAGTGCCTTAGCTCGTCTTAGGCAACCAAACCGTCCGTGGGGTCAACCTTTGGATTTCTCTGATATCAGAGAACAATTAGGTGACACTAGCCTCACTGTGAATCCTACAGATCCAATCACAAATCCTGCTGCAAGAGGATCTGGGATACCTCCTTCAACACCTCCCTCATCTCCTTCTTCTTCTGGAGGATATTCCTCGTCAGACGAAGGCAATTCACCTTCTCAACCTTCCACACCCACTACCCCAATGGAAAATCAGAACAACCCTGCTAGACCTTGGTTGGACCAGGATGTTGTAGCTGTACCTGGAGCCCAACACCCTTTACCTGAACACCCAGAGAAATGGATTCCCAAGTTTGATCCTGATTCAAAACAGATAGCTGAAGATCATATCAAAAAATTTATGTTAGTCATTAGACTTCGCAATGTTGAACATGAAGACGTTGTCTGTAGGTTGTTCCCTTATACTTTTGAGGGTAATGCATCCACTTGGTACTTTGCCCAACAGCCCCATACTATCGTGTCTTGGGACAAGTTTGAGTCATGCTTTTTGGAAAAGTTCGAAGACGGTAAACCTACCGAAGTCTTAGTCATGGACCTTTCTAGCCTCAAAATGAACCCAAAGGAAAAAGTTAAAGACTTTAATCAATGATTCTTAATGCTTAAAAACTGAATCCCTGTAGATTCCATGCCTGCTGAGAGTCTTGTAATAGCTTACTACACTAAAGCTCTGAATCAAAGCATAGCTATTTGGGTTAAACGATAAAAAAAGGCCACGTTGTTAGAAGCCTTCGAGGAGGCCACCCAAATAGAAAAATACATACTTAGTCTTAAGGACTCTTCTAGCAATGAAACCGAGACTTTTTATTCTTCCAAAAGAAGATTGAAATCCTCCCTAGACCCACACAAAGTAAAATACAACCTGAAAACTCTAATTTGGAAAAACTAACCAAAGTTGTTCAAAAGTTGTCTAATCAAGTTATAGACTTAAAAAGGTCGACTAAATAAGCTTCCTCAAGTAAAGGACCCTACCAACCTCCTTTCCGAAAGCCCTTTCCTACCAACCGACCTAACCCAAACCCCGAAGGCTTAAATCTAGAAAGTTTGCAATGTGCTCTTCAAACAATTCTAGAAGCCCAAGATAACTTGATGCCTCCTGAGATTCCTGAGGAGGTAGTTGAACAAGAGACATTCCAAGAAGAAGAGTCTTCTCCAAACATATTTGGACACTTCTCGGATAGCATCTTCCAGGCCAACTTCGAGACTGTTCACCCTTATAACACTAGGAGTAAGACAACAAATAAATCTTCTTCCGAAAACACTACAACTTCACCTCCAAAGCCATCTAAATCAACAGAAACTAAACAAAGTAATTTCAGCCCCAACTTGGATTATGATGTTGTTGAATATCTTAAAAAGTTAAGGGCTAACATTTCTATTTATGAGTTATTGAAGTTTCCATTTTTGTTACAGAAAATGTTGCAAAATATTTCAGAGAACGACAAGAATGACAATTCAATTGGTAACAAGGTTGTGCAAAGCAAAGTTCCACAGAAGACTTCCACTAAAAACAATCCTGATCCTCAAGATAAAGGAAGCCTTCCTGCAATCCCTGTAAATAATGTAAATAATAATGTAAATAATGTAAATAATGTAGATAAAGTAGCATTAGAAATTGCGAGTAAGAAACCACAAGTTACTACTCTTAGTACTCGCAAGAATGTACCTCCTTTTCTTTTAACTTTCGAGATTTCCAACAGAAATGTGCATAATTGTATGGTGGACTCAGGGGCGTCATCCAATGTGATGCCTTGGTCTGTCTGCCAAAAGATTAACGCTGAGGTAGAACCATCTTCTTTAAAAATCATACAACTTGATCGGACAAATGTCAAATTTATAGGCAAACTAAAGAATGTGTTAATTAGATTATTGTCTAACTCAAAGGTTCATCAAGTTATTGATATAATTGTGGTGGATATTCCAGAAGTTTATGGTCTATTTTTGAGCAGGGACTGGTCGGAGCAACTACATGGTTACTTCGCAACAGACTGGTCTCACTTATGGCTTCTAGAGAATGGTAAGCCTAACAAGATCAGAGTGAATCGTGAGCGTTACCTTAAGTTCAGGGTCACATATTTGAATGATCCCAATGAACCATACACACCTCCTACTGATTCACCCGAAGTCCAAGGGATGGACACCTTCTTCGGAAACTTCATGGCCGAGGTTTCACCAATCACCAATCTAGAACAACAGTCTGAGATCGTAGCATATATGCAACCAACAGCTTCTATGCAACAGTCCCATGTGCCCGATGGAAACCAAATTTGGTCTCTATATTTCAACGGTTCTAAGTCTAAAGAAGGAGCTGGTGCAGGCTACATCATTATCGATCTGGAAGGTAACAAGACATTAATGGCTTGTAGACTAGAATTTGAATGCACTAACAATACTGCAGAATATGAGGCTTTACTGTAAGGTCTCAGAAAATCTCTGGACATGAACATTCAAAATATGGTTGTATTTGGCAACTCTGAAATAGTGGTTAGACAGGTAAGAGATTCTATACACTGTCTTTCCCCGCATCTCAAAAGTTACCAGTCTGAGGTATGGAGTTTAATGAACAAATTTTCTGCTTTCAATATAAATTCCATTCCTAGATTAAATAATACTGAAGCATATCTACTAGCTAATGTAGCCTCTAAACTTCTTCCTGCAGAAGGTTTGTCCCCAAACACATTCTCCTTGGAGCTATTGTTTCGACCATCTGTTCCTGACAATATTACAAAATGGAGAGTATTTGACGATGATCAGCAAATCATTAACTTTTTTCACATGGAAGAAACCTTTCAAGGCACGGTGATAGATGAATGCACACACGACGACAATTTGCACGATTTTACGGTAATACCTGATCCGAAATATCCTGAAGCTCTATCGGACATGGTAAATTACATACCCAAATCCATAGTTAGATTAGAAAATTTTTATGATTTTGAAGATAAATTTAAAAAGACGGTCAATTGTAAAACTAATAGTTCCTCGTTGTCTTATGAAAAAGTCAATTTAGGAACTAGTGAAAATCCTCAGTGCATTAACTTAGGCTTGGGATGTTCTAGACAAGAAAAAACTGCTTTTGTCAAATTATTTAAAGAATTTAAGGACGTCTTTGCGTGGACATACGATGATCTTAAGACTTTTGATCCTAATATAATACAACATGTCATCCTGATGAAGCCCCAAACCTTACCCTTCCAACAGAAACTGAGGAAAATGCACCCTAAACTAGAACCGACCGTTCAAAAAGAATTGAATACACTCCTAAGTGCTAAAATAATTTTTCCTGTTAGGAACACTCAATGGGTGTCCAACCTTGTCCCAATGCGGAAGAAAAATGGGGAAATCCGACTTTGTGTCAATTTTCGAAACCTCAATAGAGCGTTTGACAAAGAAAATTATTCTGTCCCACCCATGGAACAGATCCTTCAATAGGTATCTGGTTCCGAGAGGTTATCTTTATTGGATGGTTTCTCTGGATACAACCAAGTCCTGATGTCTCCGCCAAACCAACTAAAAACTACCTTCCGTACCCCGTGGGGCACTTATGCTTATCGCAAAATGCCCTTTGGATTGATTAATGCTGGTGCTACCTTTCAGAGAGCAATGGACATTACTTTTCTAGGCTTAATCAATTAGTCCTTCGTAGTTTACTTAGATGATGTGACCGTTTATTCTAAAAACAAAGACGATCATCTAGCTCACCTACGAGCCGTTCTGCTACGATGTCGTAAATACGCCATCTCCTTGAACCCCAAAAAGTCCATCTTTGCAGTAGAACATGGTAAATTACTAGGATTCATTGTGTCTAGTGATGGGATCATTATTGACCCTGAGAGGACTCAAGTCATCGCTAAACTTCCCCCTCCTACATCTAAGAAATCCATGCAGTCTTTCCTAGGCCAGATTAACTTCGTGAGAATATTTGTTCCTAGCTTCTCTGAAATGGTCAGGCCTCTACAGAACCTGATTAAGAAAGACATCCAATATCACTGGGGACCCACAGAAAACCAAGCTTTTAATGCCATAAAGAAGGCCATAATAGACTCTCCGTCTCTCATGAGCCCTGACTTCTCTCAAGATTTTACACTCTATACTTTTTCCTCTGGCCATTCCTATGCCGCAGTCCTAACTCAGAAGAATTTTGAGAACAACGAAGTACCCATCGCCTTTATGAGCTTTGCTTTCAAAGGTGATGAACTTAATTACCCAGCGGTTGATCGGCAAGCCTACGTTGTTTTCAAAGCAGTTAAACATTTCCGATCCTATCTTTTGAAGTTAAGGACGAAAGTCATTGTCCCCTACCATGCCGTAAGGAACTTGTTAGTGCAGAAGGAGTTAGGAGAGAAGAGAGCCAACTGGGTCACCTCCTTGCAGGAGTATTATTTATAAATCACCCCAGCTCAGATCGTGAGAGGCCAAGGGTTCTGTAAATTGGTTGTTGATTCGAAAACAGGACAGGAAGAAGATAGTGATACGTCAGACCTAGGACAAAGCGATCAAAGTTTTATTTGTTGCACACAAAACCTCGTTAGTCCCTGGTACGACGATATTAGATTCTATCTTGAACATGGGTCAGCACCCCGTCACCTTGACCCCGCCAAGAGAAGAGCGTTGAGACTAAATTCCACCTCCTTTCATCTAGTTAATGGTGTAATGTCCCTGATGCGCTGTATCGAGAAAGACAAAGCAGAAAAATTCTTGCTTGAGTTGCATGCAGGAGAAGCTGGTGGTCACTTCGGTGGCGACACCACTTCTCACAAGGTTTTAAGAGCTGGTTACTACTGGCCCACGCTTTTTAGGGATGCCCATGCTTTGTGTCGTAAATGTATCATCTTTCAAAAAGCATCAGGGCGGTTGCAAAAACCAGCCTTTCCCTTGCAACCCGTCTGAGTAGATTCTCCTTTCCAGCAATGGGGCCTTGATATCATTGGTCCTATTAACCCTCCGTCCTCGCAACAACACAAGTATATTGTGACAACCACAGATTACTTTACACGATGGTCTGAAGCTACTGCGCTAAGAACTGTTAACACCAGTCAGGTAATTGCTTTCCTAAATTCTAATATCATCACTCGTTTCGACATCCCTGATTGTTTAGTCTTTGATAACGCTTCATACTTTTCTTCTCTTGAGATGAGTGAGTTCACTTTGGAGAAAGGAATAAAGATGAAGTATTCTCCTAGTTACTACCCCCAGGGAAACGACTTAGTAGAATCAACAAACAAGAACTTAATCAAAATTATCAAGAGAACTGTGGCTGAAAATCACAAGAATTGGCACAATGCACTGCTGAACGCACTGTGGGCTGATAGGGTAACACCCAAAGACAATATAGGTAACTCCCCCTTTTTTCTCGTTTATGGCAGAGAAGCAATTCTGCTACCTCACATTCTTCTTCCTTCGCTTCAGTTGTCACAAAAAGTCCAAGAAGAAGATTGTCCCCCTTTAGAAAGCCGAATTAACGCTTTAATGAAGTTGGAAGAAGTAAGAGCCCAAGCTAAGCGTAAGTTAGACCAACATCAACAATTGATTAAAAGCTGGTTCGATTCTAATTCTGCTTCTAATAGGAATTTTTAAGTAGGCGATCTCGTCTTGAAGTGGGACAAACCACACGAAGGAAAGGGTGAGCACACCAAATTTCAAATTTTATGGCTTGGACCATTTTTAATTGCTGAAAAGTTGGGTCCTAGTTCCTTTCGATTGCAGAATCTTGAAGGGCATCTTGACACCTATCCGGTGAATGACCAAGCCCTGAAAATATACTTTGCATGATAACTACCCTTGTATATTATGTAAATATTTCACTTTTGTTTGCACTTTCTTTTTGTTTTTTGTTTTTTTTTTATTTTAATTTGAATTTATCAGTTTGCATTTTTGAAAACTACACCCATACCTGTAACTGAGCTATTCAGAAAAAATACGATAGAAAATTTCTTCCCTGAAATAACTTCTGAAAGTTTGTACAAACATCAATGATATATTGCTGAAATTGATATCTATGTTGGAAAATTTTATTGTTTGAAAGAAGTTTACTGATTTCAATCTCTGAGCAAAGTTTGTCATGACCATCTATTATCTTTTTACGCTGTCCCTTTTCCATAAAGGAATGACTCAAAAGATGTCTCCCTTTTATAGGAAGTTGTTTTTATAAATAAAACATCTCTGGAGCTGAATAAAGGACAGTGCTAAAAAATTCTCATGAGGTCAAAAAATATGTTAAAATATCAAGACTTTCAGCGTCACCCCGCTCAGCTATCTATAAAAGAAAAACAAAATAAAATTATTAATAAGAGCTGTGGGAAGTGCTTGTAAACTCGCCGGAATACTGAACAGGTCTGCTGGCAGTGGGTAAATGCAAGCATGGTGCCAAGACAACTTCGCCGGGGTACTGAACAGGCCCGCTGGCAGTGAAGCAATGTCGGGTACATGAAAATTTGCAAAAGAATAAGAAACCTCTTTAATGTCCTTTATTCTGATCTAGAACTTCTTGACAGGATACAGATGTCAGAGTGGGTTAAATGGAAACCCTGTCGAGGCTATGGATGCCTGCTAGCAGCAGTGGCTATGCCAACAGTATTGAAGATTTTATCTTTAATATCGTGACTTGCTGATCTTAAGACTGTTATTGGTTTTCATATTTTAAAACACTGCTGAAAAGAAATGATTAATGATGATGTTAGTACGATTTTCTGGTTGTTATTTTTTGAGTTGAAATTTTCTTTGATGTCATAATCTGAATTTGTTACTTTTGCAGAGATAACTGCTTCTACCAGTGTGTCACCATTGTTGGTCGCCAAGTCACTTTTTTTTCATGATCCTATAAGTTGCCTACACCTAAATCTTGCGAACATCAAGTTTTTCGTCGCATTCTTCAAATAGACGACACTTTCATTTCTTGCGACTTTTGCAATTTTTTCTTCATTAAGTTTTCACGACTGTAAGCGTGAAAACTTCTCCTTTCGAGGTCACATTTCGATCATTATTTGAACTGTCATTATATTTTTATCGATATTTTCTATTGCACTTACCTTTTGTTTATTGTTATGTGGCTGAAAGGATTTTCGAACTATGCTCATTGGACATTCTTATATTGATTGCAAAACTTGATTTTGTTGAGTTTGTAAGGCATTGAGCATTTGGGTTTATACTGTTTATGACTTGTCTCATTTTTTATTCTGCATAGGGGTTATGATTAATTGTGTTTATATATACAAGATATAATCCTTATGTTAATCTTTTTATAACTTTTGGCTTGTCAACTATTATGAATTCATTTGGCACTTTGATTAAACTTTTGAATTAATACATTGGCGCATAATGATTTTGGTATGATCTATACGTCGAATGTTTTGAACACTATGGCATAGTGTTGGTGCGTATTGGTATGCACATTGCATTTATTGGTTGTACACATGGATTAATGGTTGGATTATTATTATGGAGTGAACAGCTATGAAATTTGGCGGTTGTACTTGGATAATGAGTATTATACATGGCAGTGAATAACTCCACCACCTTTGCATGCTTGCATTAACGCTTACCCCTTTTCGCTCGTTCATTGATGTTGGTTCGGGTAGCTCTGTTACTGTGTGTTGATGAATTTGAACCCTCCCCTTACCATGCATTCAACTCCATGGCACCAGTCGTGCGAGTTGAACCCAATGGCAACCAGGCCCTGTTGATGTTTGACAATGCCTGCCAAGATTTAGCAGACAGTGGATGGCTTACCTTCATGGAACGTTTCGAGGGTTTTAACCTTTGCATGGCTCGACAGTTTGCCATGACCTTCGATGGATGTCGAGTCAAGGTCAGTGATATACAATTGGAAATTGATGAACAGTTTATCAGTCTTGCTACGTGTTTGCCTGCCACTGGACAACGATGGTTAAAGAATTGCAAAGTCGAGGAGGTTCCATGGACACTGCTCTTCCAGTCACGCAAAATCACCTCCTGTGATAGAGGTATGCCTGTAACTATGATCAAACAACGTTGGCATGATTTATTGATGATAATCAACCAATTTGTGACCTGCGAAGGTCGGTACGGGTTTGTGTTCCTCCACCATCTGCGTTTGCTTATGGTTTTTATGGGATATCAGCTCAATATGCCCTATTAGTTACATCGAAGCCTGTTTAAAATGTTGAATAAGTACAAAAGGCACCAGGCTGATAATAGCCTTTTTCATTATGGGCTTGTTAAGCTTATCGTTGTCTGTCATTTGAGTCTGCACGGGGATAGTTGGAGCAATTTCATTGCTCAGAATGGTTTCGAGGATCCAAACCCTACACAGGTTGACAAACCTATGGTGAGCGAGGTCAAGGTTGTACCCCCAGTGCCCTACCATATCCTACTGCCTAAACCCTCGGCTGACCCTCCTATCAACTTACCCCACACTGTGACTAAGAGTGTTGAGACTGTTAAGCCTATGGGCAAAAAGCCCAAGGCAAACCTCACCACAAATGCCAAAGGGAAAAAGAATGCACATTTGATTTCACGGATGGCAAGGAACAAGCCAAAACCCCCTATCGAGCCTAACCCTATCGTTTTAAGTGAAGACTCCGATTCGGAAGTGGAGTGTTTCTTGGCTAGCGAATACCCCTATTTGCAAGGTTTGTGTGCCGAACCCTCGTATGACTTTGTGTCAAACCTACCCCCCTTCCTATAGGACGACCCTATCTACCCAAGCATTAAGTTTCCTTGTGAAACCCTCGGTCATTTATCCAAACCCTCTCCTGCTCTGTCTAAACCTACAGTGTGACCCTGTGATCAATGCAGTTCATGGTTAGAGCGATACTATAATGATGTTCCAATACTCCATTCAAAGATTCAATCTTTAGAGGACCAGATTGCAGCCCTGACCAGTCAAAAGACCAAACTACAAGCGACAGATAAGAAACAAAAGACGACCGACTCCATCTTGTTTAAAAATGTGGAATCAGCCACGACTGTTGTAAATTCCAAGCTGGCGTAAGTTAGTAGCCTCGTCGCTACACAGGTATGTTTTGGTATCATTTGTTTTTGTAAATAATCTAAGTTTATATAACGATTTGAATTCAGTTTTAAACAGCTCTGTTCATAGCATTGAATGACTCTGTTACATTGTGTGCATTCTATGCATAGCTTTGCTTTGACTAAATGGAATTTTGTTTTTCCGATCATTCCCAGTTTAGCTTCTCTTAGATTTTCATCGATTTGATTGATCTTAGTGTGGATTTGATTTGTTTGATTGGGTTAAATTGGATGCTCTGTTGTCAATCGAAGTCATTTGTATCTATTCTAGACAGGAGATGTTCCTCATATTCGACTGAGAACACAATCGCATTTCGATTCGATTTCATTATAATGCATACGCTATAATTGGCAACGATTTTGATAAGGTTAATTTTTACGGTTTGCTGTGCCATATGACTTTCAAAGAACAGGAATACAACTTGTATCACTTCCAATGTGACTATGTTTCTTCAGAAACATTGCTTTTTATTTGGACCTATACAAACACGCCCAAATCAAGGAATGGATTTTATTGCTTAACGATTATGCTGAACCCCAGCTGGTTAATTCGCACTGAATGAAGTACTGTTAGCTCGACCATGTTATGAGTTGGATTCGTATTACAATGGATGCTCTGTTTGATTTTTATTTGTAAAACGAGATTGGTTATATCCGGAGTCACGATCTATTTCTATGTTAAACTTAGTCATGATTCGTTTGAAATTAATGATTTCGTTTGATACCAATTAACTTTATTTGCCCATTTTGCAATAACCAATTATCACTTCTGTCGACTCTATTATGATTGTGATCAATGTCAAATCGATCTGGTTACGATTTTATATGAGTTTATTCTCGCACCTATTTGAATTAATCCACTTGAATCGTTTGATGCCATGACAACTAAAATAATTTTAAAAACGATTTTGTTTCGATCTGATCGTATGTCTTGTTGTTGTAAAAACACAACGTCTACCTGCGATTTGTTTGATTGCATTGCTTTCAAATTGGATATGAAACGGTTTTCAAAACTGTTTGATTTTGATTCTGTCTACCCGATTTATGATAACAATCGAAACAGAGTATTTCTGACACTCTATTCGGTTATTGGATTTTGATTCTATTCGATTTTAAATGATATAACATTTTCAAATGAAATGATTCGTTTTCAAGTGACTGTTGGATGTTAATTCAATTTGATTTTATTAAAAAGATTTGATTTTAATTCTGATCCTGTATCTTATTTTAGACTAGCTACAGAATCAGATGATTATGTAGCTAAGTCTGTAGAATTAAATTTTTATTGTTTTATTAATAAAATATCTCTCTAACTTGTTATTTCTAACCTGTTTCAGGTGAATTCGAAATTGCATGGGATGTGATGGACAGTTTAGAGGATATTTGGATATTTTGATTTCATTTTAGTTTCTTAGTTTAGTTGATCTTGGGAATATCTTCCCAGATTTTGTAAACAGTTTGATAACTTCCACAGGGAGGTTTTACCCTGTGGAAAAACTTATAAATACTCATTATTTTTGTAATAATATCATCCTCATTCGTGGGAGAACAAGGATATCGAATTTTAATACAGACTGAGACAAAATTTGATATTCTTCTACAGCTTTATCTTTTCATAATATCAATATTTTGTTCATGTTTATGTGTATCCATTTGCATTTGGTTAATGACTACTTTAGCTATCTTAGTCTTTTGAAAATGATATAATTTAATAAATATAATCCATATAATATTTCTTCCAGTACTTAAAAAATATAGCAGTTACTTGATTCAGTTTGTGAATGACAAATTTCTCTTCTTCATTAATTGGATTATTAAGTATAAGTTTTTGCATAACAGGTTTCCCTTATTGCAGATATTTATAAATCTTATAATTTTTATGATTTTTTATGTCTTGTTTGTCCTGTAAATAAAGTCAAAGAGAATTGCAGCCTATCGTTTATGAGAAGCATCTGGATTATCCGGTGCAAGTTTCCTTCCTCCGACCAACTTCGAAGTCATCATACACAACGCAAATTTGGAGCGTTTCCAGGTCAGTTTGTCATTTGTTTGTTTAGTGTATTTATTAATAGTTTAGATAGGATATGAGTTTAGTTAGATATATGTGTGTTTAGTATATTAGATTGTTTAATTTCATTAAGTTTTATTTCTTGTTTATGAAATCAAAAAATCAACAAAAACATCTCTCGCTGTCTTAAGGCAGAATGTAATCAGTTTTTCAGGTTTTATTCAAATTTGTGAATTGTAGATATTGTATATTTTGTAAATAAGTTGTATTTCAGTTAGTAGTTAGTATAGTAATAATTAGTAGTTTGTATATATATAGTTAGTTAGATTAGCTTAGTTTGTTTTAATAATTTGTTTTAATTAGATTAGTGTATTAGTTTGTTTTATTTATTTAGTTTGTTTTATTTATTTTTAGTTAGATTAGTTAGTTTAGATTAGTTTTCTCTTTGGTTTTCTTAGGACCTTAGATCGGCTAACGGAGCTACTAAACCCGTCAGGGTGGTTCATCCCAAACGACTTGGGTTATTAGACAACCCCGGACCGGTTCCACTCTCTCAGTTGACAGATGGTCAATTTCACCCGTCAACACTACCATAATCACATGTTCATGCTGTCTATTGCATATTCTAAGATGTTGTCTAATAAAAATACACGATGTCTATATGCTATCAATCGAATATCAATGAAATATCTAAACATAAACGATGTTATCAATATGATATTAAAGGGATCCTGCCAATCTGCTAATAGTAAGATCATTGTCAATAGATAAACCTGGTTGTTGTCTCATTACCATTAAAACGCATGATATAGAAACCAAAAGATTTCAATAAATTTCATGTGTAAGAAAATGAATCGATGTGTAAGTGTAGGCATATAAATTGATGTGTGTGAGTGCGCAATTAAACTATTGGCCATAGAAGGAGCCGATTCACCATATCTCTACTAGAATCTTATCAAGAAAAAGGAAAAATGCATGTACCAATGCCTCAAGCAGGTAAAAGAATGCACAGACAACGCAATAAACGTAGGGATTATAGCAACCCATAGATCATTAAAATGCACAGGTGAGAATTTGGGGTTGATTAATGAGAAGGTGGAGAAGTCAAAGAAAAATGCAAAAAAATGAAGATAGAAGGATTCGTGGTTGAGTAAAACTCAGGTACAACATTCAAGGAAGAAAGCTAGTAAAATTTTGTGGTTGAATGAAATGTTGTACAACATTCAATGAAGGTCGCTTGACAATTTATTGAACAGAAAGGGCATGAACTCTATCGACCAAGATCTCGGTCGTGTAACATTGCTAGGGTAAAATCGAAATCTATATATATATATATATATATATATATAAACATTGTTACAGAAATAAAATCACAATCACTAAAAACTCAATAGAAGTCACTGCCTCTCATAAACGCTGTCAATTTATTACCTAGCAGTCACTACATGTAATCGTAGAAAAAACACCCAACCAAGCACTGGGATTCATCAAAAAAATCGTAGAGATAAAGTGTGTGTATATATATATATATATAAACATTGTTACAGAAATAAAATCACAGTCAGTAAAAACTCAATAGAAGTCACTCCCTCTCATAAACGCTGTCAATTTATTACCTAGCAGTCACTACATGTAATCGTAGAAAAAACACCCAACCAAGCACTGGGATTCATCAAAAAAATCGTAGAGATAATATAGCAAAGACGCAAAGATAAAACATTCCGCAATGAATCAATCAATGTAGTGATCAAAACGTAGAGGATCATAAGCGGTTCCCTGAAGGGAAGGATAAACAATTGCAGAGGAAATCAATCGCAACAAGGCACAAGACAATCCATCAACCAAGAACAATCAATAGGGGTAGACAATTGGGCAAAACATCCTTCGTTCATCTTCCACGCACAAAAAAGTAGGGCATTATAATCTATAGGTCGCTATGCACCGAAGTGATGACCGTCGATTCGTCTCCTGGTCGACTTCTCAGGCATGGACTGACGAACTAAGGAAAAGGACAAAGTAAAAAACACAACTCTTCACAACAAATCAATAAAACTAATAGGATATTCACAACATTAAGGGATCGAATGCCAAGGGAATCAAGTCAAGCAATGAGCTTAAGGGTATGGGGAATTTAAGTTCTCAATTAAAATGCTAAGTCAAATACCCATTTTTCATAGTTAAAAGTACATAAATGAAAGTGTAAGGTCAATAATAATCTACCATGCAGAAATAAGGCAAGCGTACCATAGCCCAAGGTGAAAAATCTGAGTCGTTGTCCCACGCGCTTTTTGCAGCGCCCACTTGCCGACCGATGAGATTTCACTGGTACCTCCGAGCCAACGCTAGGGGTACTCTTCTTCCCAGTTAGCCCCCCCCGAGCCGCAAATGGGCCACACACACTAAACCAGAGAATAACTAGTTCCCATCTCGCCTCGCAAGGCCGACCTACCACTCCTCACTAAGCTGGGTATCCCAACTCCCACAAGTTAAGTGAGTCAAGTCTAAAATTCTACAGCGCAACATTACACATCACAGAGGAGACCCATCCTTCCCCTTCTTGCTCCTTTATATAGAATTTCCAAGTCACTTCTTTCCCAAATTCTCATTTAATTTCTTGTTCAATAATTTAATTTAGGAAAATCCTCCCCATACATGTGTCACCCATCCCCTTCGTTGCACCAGAAATTAATTTCATTAATTAT